>JBBPFQ011364414.1:3191-18828 GCA_037974815.1 Kaempferia elegans | reverse complement strand
GAAAAGGTAGATGTAACGTGTTATGGCAGTTAGCTGTCATTTAATCCTCTACCCAGCGTGTCAGTTTCCAATAAATGGGAGGGAGAGTCCACTCTTTCAAAATGTAAATGCATAGCCTAACTATGCATCACCCCTATCTTTCTCCTACAACCATCTTCAAGCCTTTAATTCCATCCATCCCCCCTCTTCTTCCCATTTCAGGTTGTGTTTCTCCTTTCCATCGCTGGAATGTCAAAGGGGTCATGTTCCCTCCAAATTCAACTTCATCGAATCATGGAAGACACGATGATATGTCATATCTACTTTCGCTGGAATAGATAAGAAGGTATATAGTCTTTGTTTTCAAGTTCATATGGATCATAGAAGTAACAATAGATGATACGACCTCATGGCGTCCTGGACCAGAGTAGTCGACGAAGCCATTCGAGAAAATATCACATGATGTTGGGGGTTCACATGCCTGTCATTTCTAATCAAGCAACAATACAGGACCTCTTCCATCGATACATTCTTTTCTTATCTTTGTTGTTGGGTCAAGAAGGAATACATTTACTACGAACACCTGATCTACCATAGTACTCTTTTGCTACCTCTTCTTCCGCATGGGCTAACAACAAACCCATGAGCGCTATCGTGGGAGAAGGGCGACCAACAACAATGGTGTGATTATTAATTAACTCTCTTTAGTCTTAAAATATGTTCTTTATAATGTTTGAATGTAACATTTTTTTTCTATTTTCCTATGTTACCATAATGAGAAGACATTTTTGCGTTTACAATTTCTAAATCTCATATTCAGCTTCAAATCCAAAACAGAATCAATAATTGATTTACAAAATAATTGATTCAATTCTTAGACCTATTAATTGATGATAAAATTCTTTCTCCTTTATTCCTTTCATGACACCTAGCGACACAGACTTGGTGGCAGATACGTCGTGACAGCAAACTACCACATTGTGGTCAGCAGCTTCTTTATATAATTTAAATTTTGATTATTTAAAATAAATAATAATATTATTTATAAATAAATTTATTATTTTAAATATTTTTTATATTTTTTTAAATAATATTTGAGAGACATATAGCATATCAGAGAATTTTTTTTAAAAAAAATTATATAAAAAATGCATGTAATAGGTGAGAGAATGTTGGTGGGAGAAATTTTTTATATAAATATTCTGATGAACGGAGAGAAGAACAAACCATGGATACCCAAATGGAGAGAAGAAAGAACAAATTGCTATTGCTAATTTTTTATTATATTATATTTCTATATTCTTATCTACTATAAGAAGCACTCACACATTTAAAATAAATTAAAAATATTTAAAATAACTAATTTTTAATCCAAAAATATCATAAATTAACATTGGGATAAATAAATATTTATGTCACCTAAACAAATGTATAAATTTTTAAATCTCACCTTAAGTAATCTAATCTTTACATTCTATATGATGTTGTCGCATGGACCAGATCCTCCTAAATATAAATGATTTGTGTATTCCACCCCATGAATCATTTTACGAAATTCTTCTTGAGAATTTCTTTACTTTGCCTACCTTACTTGATAAGCTTTTCTTCCATCTATCTATTTTATGTGATAAGGAGTTCTAATACTTTTTTACTTTCAATAATTTCTTTATTTATTCGCTTGCTAGTAGCATGCATGTCTATGATTTCTTTCCTCTACCCTCCCTTGTCTCAAACTCCATGAGATGAACTACTTCTCTTGTATGGATTAACAATCCAACTGAATCTACCAAATCTGTGCTGAGTTTATAAACTTTCAAGAGTTTGTAGTCCCACTTGGAGATTTGTAAGTACTATGAAATATTTTATTTTTTCAATTATCTTAATTATTTAACATTTTTTGGTTGTAATGAAAGATTTGCAAATTAAATTTGGGTTACTCACAATATTAATAGAATTTTGAATAACCATTGGGGAGGAGCTTCAATGGAATACACAAGCACTCAAGTACCCAAAAGAGCTTTAGTGGAACGAGTTTAAGGTATATCCCTTTTAATTTATATATAAAATTAAAGTGAACATATAATCAATTATTTTTTCCATTTCAGCGGGGATTCAATTGGGACCCAATGAAAAGATAGAAATAAAAAGAATATTTAATAAAAATGTGTGGCAATCACACATTCGGTATATACTGCATCAAGCTAAGACTAGTGGAAAAAGTGACCCTGCATCACCGATGAACATTGAACTAGCTAGGATCTCCAATATTTGGACAACTGAGGAGAGCAAAAAAAAAAAAAAAATGGAGTTAACAGAAAAGAACAAATCAAGATTATAAGTTTTGAGACTCATCAGCTATATATGTGAGAGGTTCTATTAATATCGATGAGCATATACATGCAGATTAGTAATTTTTTTTTAACTCTCTCACTAATTTTATTAATCTATTTCAAGATATTTCACTACGAAAATGGGGAAGGAGTCTGCATTCATAGATAATTTCACCTGCACATTTGATTAAAAAAAAGACAAGACTTGGAGGTGGGATAGAGCTAAAATAATAAAGGTTTGGATTATTAATTATTTGATCTTAATTTATAACTTAGATTCTATTAGTTATATATGTTTCTGGTATCTCTTAATATTATATGTGTTTCTATTATATCTAATCAATATTATATGCATTTTCTAGAGCTAGCATAGAGATGCTCACAAGTTAGTGATGATATTAAGGGATCTGAGCCCTCTATTGACAATAATATGATTTTATGGCTGGAGGCGAGTGAGGGTCTGAAAGGGGGAATGATATTAAGAATAGGTTCCTTGAGCAAAAGCCATAGGGTTGGTGGTACATCTTCTTCCACCCCACCAGTAGTAAAGTCCTACATAACTATCTTGACTGAAGAGGGTAGCCATTTGAAGGGGATAATATTACAAAGGATCAAGAAATTAGCGAGTTGCGCCAACAACAGACTTCATAATGCGACATCTTCAGTTAAGCTCCACTCCAAGTTAGATTCCTCCCGATTCTGATGATGATGGTGATGACAATGATGATGGTGGTGATGGTTCTTCATCATCGTAAAAATGTTATATTGCCTATAGTTTTATATTTGACCTCAGTACTTAAACGAGATTACTATAGTTTTTTTTTTTAATTTCATGAGATAAGATTTCGTCTAAGAAGTATTACATATCCACTAGTAGAGCATCTATTTTCATGATAACTTGGCTAATCCGCATCACTATAGGCTTATAAGTCTTGAGATGATTGACGATATAAAAAAAGATCATGTAGAATAGTACCTTTGAGATAGCTACGTATTCTTTTCACTCCTCAATTTTATTCAGTCGGAGCATACATAAACTGACAAGTATGATTTATTGCAAAGGTAATATCAGATTATGTGATAGTGACATATTGTAAAACTCCAATAATACTTCGATAAATCTAGGGATCTAACACATTGTAGGAGAAGACGAAGGTGAAGAGAAATTGTTTATAGCAATTGGTGTGAAAATTGAACATGCTCCATCTATTTTAGCTTTTTGAAGTAGCCAGTATTGCATTTGTTCTGAGAGGGGAGACAACTTTCATCACGATTCTAAGAGAAAAGTGAGCATTATCCAAATCTTGAATAGGAACTCCTGGATTGAGAAAACTGCGCGCCCTTACAATCTTTGCAAGTTACTAAAATATAATCTACATAAATAAAAAAAAATTATAGATTCTTTATTATATTTGTAAAATAAAGAAGAGCTAGGCATATTTTAATATAGAAAATCCTTGAGCTTCCAATCAGTTAGATATATATAATCGATGTACGGGAGCTTGTTGCACCTCCACTACATATCTGGATTCTCCCTTATCCTCTCTTATATCCTTATCCGCTGAGTGAGCCTTCTGGTCCCTCCTCCTCTCCTCTATAAAACCCTCTCTAGACAAGTACGGCAAGCAACAACCAGTTTTTGAGTTTTAGCTCTCATAAATTTACCCATGGCTGCCCTTGTTATGCTCTCTGTTGTCCTGCTCCTGCTGCCTTCCTCCATGGCCAGAAACATTCTTTATGGAGGCCAAACCTTGAGCCCCGGCCAATCCCTCACAGATGGGAACATTGAATTCACCATGCAGTCCAACTGCAATCTCGTGTTGTTCGAAAACGGCAAGTCCGTGTGGTCTTCTAGTACCGGCGGCCGAGCCACCAACTGCTACTTCAGTGCTCAAACCGACGGCAACCTCGTTATCTACGACAGCAAGAAAAATGTTATTTGGTCTAGCGACACCTGGTCCCGTTGGGGGGGGCCCTACATGCTCATCCTTCAGAGCAACGGCAACGTCGTCTGGTACGAGGTCGATAGAAAGTGGGCCGCCAATTCCAAAGTCGGCGGCGTGATCGTCAAAGGGGCCCAAAACGACACTAGCATCATCGCGGCGGAGGTGGTGGCCGTGCCGGCGGCGGATGAACTAATCACGAACAGAAAGATCCGCATGATTATAACTAATAATAACTAATTGGCTTCGATCGATCGCCACTGTGCGGACCATGCATGCATGGATATATCGCTTTAAAATAAAACATGTGGCATAAATAATTATTAATTATCTACGTGTGTGAGTGTGATTGATAGTCTCCATGCACTCTACGTCATGCATGGATCTATAAATCATTAACTATCTACGTGTGTGAGTGTGATTGATATATAGTCTCCATGCACTCTCCGCCATGCATGGATGTATATGTATCTGACTATCGCTTTTAAATAAAATGAACTATCTGTTGCGTGTACATGTGGTCAGTAGCTTAATTTCCTCGTCTTTTATGCATGTTGTACAAGAGCAGATCCTCTAGATCAGGAATCCTTGGTCCATTCCTGGTCTAGAAATTCTTGATCATCCGATCGACATCCAATGGTCAAGATGATTTGTTCATCTCTCTCTTATCCCTTCACAGTCAAATCATCCTGACCATTGAATGCCGATCGGATGGTTAGGAATTTCTAGACTAGGGATCCCTGATCCAAAGGATCTGCTCTCATGTTTGTTGTACGGGGTAAATTTCATTTTAGTCCCTAAGCTTCCAACTCAATTGCAAACTAATCCCTATGGTTCCAGTTTACTTCAATTTAGTCCCTCATATTATTTTCTGATAATATTTTCTAAAAAAACAAGGTGTGGAATTATCAAAATAGTCTTTCACTATATTTTATTAAACATATTAAAAATAAAATAATCTTTAACATATGAATATATATGAATATTGAAGCAAAATAATCCCTAAAAAATATAAAATAGTCCTTATTTTATAAAATTATGATAAATTAAAAAAATAATTTTATTTTTTAAAATTTATTTAAAAATATATAAATGCATACAAGAATATAATTCCCCAATAATACATCAAAAGTAAGTCATAACATGTACAAACTAGAAAATACTAATTAAATGTCATCTAAATATTTTATTTGCATAGAATGAGTCTCATATTAGTCATATCTTTTTAATTCCAGTATTAATCTTTCAGCTTCAATGGCAACAATATATAGAAGAAGCTGACAAATTTCTCAAATAAGAATATTTTCTATAATAATTTCCTTTTAAACCCATAAAACAACATTTAACAATAAATATATTAATAGCTTGTCAGTTTTTAAAAATATATATATATACATGCATCTTTACAACTACAGGATAGTATAAATCAAGTTAAAAGCAAGAAAATCTGAGTTATCTTTCAATCTTTCATTCATTAAATATATATGAGGGATAGAGTAAAATTGATTTTATTAAAATATTCATTAAATATATTTAATTATTGAAAATAAAAAGGTTTTTAATTTGGAGAGAAATGCCGTCGAAAAATGATTGACAGACTAAATTAAAGTAAATTAAATGTTCCTACGAACGCGGGCTCCACACGCTCTGCACTTACGCGTGCTAACTGCGTAACATGGGACGAAAGACACCATGTCGTGCAGATGATGTCTAGTTCTAGTGGTAGGTTAGTGTTAGATCGAGAACTGCACGGGATGGTGTTCGTGCATGTTGCAGGTCGTGAGTCGCACGATGGCTGTCCCTACACACATGCCACGTGTAGCTGAAAGTCCGGTTGGACGGGCAGCACACCGACAGACAATGTCCGCATGCACTGCCCTACCAATATCTGTCAAGAACAACTAAAAGTAAGAATATCTATAATGCTCATTTTCGTGCGGTGGTGAAGAAAACGCTATCATATGGAATCGCAAGGAAAAAGAACTAAACGATGTTAAAGACTTTCTAGTACAAGTCCTCAGTACCTAGTTAACTAACAGACATTATGGAGACTATGTGACCGCCAGTCACGTTCAAAGTAAACACGGCCAAGAAACTTCCTTACATAGCGAAGACAAGATCTTCACTGTACTGGATCATGAAGTTGACAATAAAGGCCTTTGTGATGACATAATCATCGAGATCATTTGTCTTGCACCTGAAATAAATCTTTATAAAAGATAGGCGTTATGTATAAATGCGTAGGGGAGACGTCCAAATTTTGATACTGATACTCATATCAAGTCAGTGTCGAACAATAGAAAACCGAGGTTCTTATTGCAACATGCACCAAACAAAAGCACAATACACAAGCTCCCAATCTCGCGAGGAAAATGAACGAACATTCAATGCAGAAAAGAACTGACAGTATTCTTGGTAGTAGAACAAATAGATGAGCATTATTTGCCACATTGGCATAATAACGATCATGTCCAATATAATTTTTCCTGATCCACAAAACACCCCACGAGAAAAAGCAACATGCAGGGATATCAATTTAACATGAATCATTATTTTATTGAACAAATAGAGAAATCAGGTAAGGAACGAAACATTAAAATGCCTAGAGAGGGAATGTAATACAGAATAATGACAGACCTGTGAGGTTTATGGAAAATGATTTCTAGGTAAGTCTAGTTATTGAAAATTACACCATTAATTGATGTTTGGATCCACCTGTACAATTTCTTTAATACCAACCTCCGTAGTTTCAAGTAATTGCTGCTACTTTCCTCTTTTTCTCAAACCAAACATTGATCACAGAGAAACATGACCATCGCGGATCAAGAATTCCTTTTTCCCACACTTGGATAGTTATTTTCCTTGTTGGTGGCTCCTCTGGGTTTAAAGTAAACAAAAAAGAACTCAAATATACCTGCTGCAAAAAATAGTATGCAATGTAAATTTGCTGTCACTATAGTTTTGACTTTAGAATTTGACCGATATTAATGTAAATTTAGGCGAAAGGATAGGACAGGCATTCATTTAAGCTTCACAAGGAATTTGACCACGATTGGAAAATATAAAATTATCAGCAAACTTTTAGAAAACGTAATATAAGAAACAGGGCTAAGGAACTAAGATTGCTTACTATATGGTGGAAGAATATTTCCAAGTTAGCATTAATTATCCTCTATCAGACAATTCTACTCAATGAGACCAATGCTTTTCTATACTTTTCCAAGCTAGATACACCCACTTGTCAATGAACAAGTGAATCTAACTATGAAGAGGATAAAATGTCAATAAATTTGGCAGAAAATAAAACAGAATGCAAATTTCATTGAACAATATTGTCAAATCTAAAGTGACACAATCTGTATTCAGGCACTTGATTTCATACATGATTGTTAAGAGATTACAAGGACGCGGTCTGATAAAATCTATGTTAGGATATTATTCTTCAGCCTAGATAAAAAAAAAATGACAAGGTTAAGAGAATAGACTAGTAACACTATACCAAGGCAGAATAATTAAACATAAATATCTTTTGAGTAAAAATGAAGGCTACAGATTGAAATGCAACTTTAGTTATCAGATAATGCATCAAATAATAATCAAGGATTTGAGTAGTGCCTCAAAGAAACATTATATGGGCAAAAGTGGTTGTCTCTCATCGTGTCCAACGTGATGAGCAGCCTGAAAAAGAAATAGTTTTTGTGTAAGAATATAATAGTTCGACCTAATGCAAGAAATGTGCTTCACGGCATCTTACATCTTCAGCAGCACCAGCAGCCATGTTCGCAAAAGAATCATCCTTCAATCTGGAAAGAGAGACAACCGTACAACTAAATTTAAGTGATGAAGCCCTTTAAAATGATTATATAAGATAATATTTAATATCTTTGATTTTTTTCCCCATACAAAAGCAACTACAGATCAGAACCAACATCTCGAACTACACAAATAATAACAAAATTAATTTATGGGATAACCTGGCACGTTGAGGTTCCACCATCTCTAATGATCCAACTGGTGCCTCATCTTTGATTTTGGCCATGGGAGAAAAGAACTGATAGAAAGAGGGCAAGGCTATCATGGAACTGAATGACTAGAATGGTTTTAAGAATCTAATTCATCAAATACCTGATGCATTGAAATAAAGACTATTGAAATCCCCAAGATAAAATTCATGGTCAATGTATGGCCAAATAAAGCAGCAGATGCAATCCCAGTAAAAATTGTAGCAACAGTAGATGAATACTTCTTCAAGATGGTGTCTGCCAGAACCATTAGAGCAGTCGGACAGAGTAAAAAGAAGAAAAATATCCCTAAGATTCATAAGTCTTGATAGCCATCTAAAGTCAAAAATAACAGAGTTATGATAAATTACCAGCATACTTAAAAAAGAATGATGACAATATGCCCTGCGCTGCATTGTTGCATATCAAAAACATTGTCGCTCTTGAGTGCCCTTCGAGGATATTGAAGCTACTAGGCCCTGTAGATGATTTTGAAATGTGAAACAAGAAAAAATTTATACAAAAACAGAAGATACAACTCAAAGAACATAAACTATTGTGATCTGTTTCCAAATTAAATCAAAATCAAGTACAAACACAACAAGGTTACAAAAATACTAAGAATTGACCAATGACTAAAAAGGCTCTCTTTCTATCTGTAACATGTATTCATGAACCCTGCATAGGGATAAGCATTTGTTTTTTTGGCATGGTTTTGCCATATCATTTTGTGTCATCATTTAGTATGAATATCCAATGATATGATGATACAAAAAAAAACAAAAAGTTTAAAGTTCCTATAAAAAAATATATGATCTTGAATTAGTAAAGTTTCCTAATATGTTAATTTATGACATTATATCACTCAAAGTTTCTTTAAAATAAATTATTTATAGTCACATCAACTAGTGCCATATCATGATACTCATGCTGCATAGCATCACTTTCATATCATCGTCAAATTTCTGTTTGCTTAGTGTTTTATTATCTTGTTTGACTCTAAATTAGCTAAAATTAATCATACAAAAATAGAATTTCATTAGCATAACAAAGTAAAACAGACAGTCATGAAAAGCACAACAATTACACAGGTATTTGGTATATTATTTGAAGTCAAGAGAAAGGATACAGACCTTTAAAGATGGCAGTTCCTATAATGCCCAAAAAGTTGAATATTGCACCATAGCCATACAAAAACAAATTCTGAAAACAAAAAGAGGGTGGTAAACTGTCATCAGTATATGGGCTGGCATATTTCTCAAGTATATTTGAAGGGAAAAAACAAACAACAAAGGTAATGTGTAAGTTATTCATTGACTGAAAATGTCAGCTACATTCATTATAAAGAGTCACCTGTAGATAGATACTTGTATCAAACTGACTCTTCAAAGCATATTCATTGTACACGGAAGCCAATGAGGGAACAGTAACCTGGAATTACATGGTGCTATGTGAGCATATTCATTAAGTTCTCGTAAAAGAACTTCAACTAATATTTTCTACTAGATGAGCAACCTAGAGGAAAAAATGCGAGGATGTTCATGTGATCATGTAATACATGGTAAACCGAAACTAAAATGCACACTTAAATGTGAACAAAAGAATGTCATGTACTCAAAAAGTACCCCTCAAAAGTGCATTTTTTCCACAGATAAAATGGATTAATAATTTATTTAGAATTAATTCTTGGATTGAAACAGGCTTACATTGTGGTTTAAAGATGTTAATTTAAGAAAAGCATTGCCATGATCTGATGATGTTAAATCCATCTAATTGATCATGACCGAGTTTAAACCTTAAAGCCAAACAAATAGGTAGCAAAAGTTTAGCTCATTGACTTAATGAAAATAGTTCAACAAACATATAATTTATGTATTAGGAAGAAAGACAAATCTGCAATTTGAGTATTGGGTTAATCAAGGGTAGGAAAAGAAATTTCAATGCAAAAGAGGAACAAAAACAAAAATATGAAAACAAGGATGATAAAACTTACAAAAATTAAGGTATAGACATAAGCAATCATTGTAACTGGAAGAGCCAGAGCTGTGGATCCCTCAGGGAATGACTTAAGCTGATTTACACTTATCCCAATCAACAGAAGTGCAAGAGCTTCCCACTTGAATCAGCAAAAATAAAGAGGGTCGAGGTCAATATGAAAACATTACAGCCCATACCATGAAATTTCAAAAGTAAATTGACTGTGTAGATAATAGTCCAGTAAAAGAATATCATTTCATCTGAGGCACAAGTATTCATGATAAGGTAAGTACATAACTCTTCCATAAGCAAATGCACATGATACAAACGTATTTTCAGTTCAACATACCTGAATTATGGAAAAACGTCTTTGCATTATGACCTTTAGTAGGACAGCAATCACCAAGACCTACAACAGTTTGCATAAAGATGATAAATATCCACAATATGCTTGCAGACTGAGTTTTCCTTCATCTTAGGATTTGTATAAACAAGTCATGTAAAAAAAAGACGAGGATAAAACAGAAAAAAAAAACCCTATTTTGAGATTTAATTCTAGGTTTACAGGTCATCAACAACTCTCTTAAACTAATATAAAACAGTGAACATGCTTTCTTGCTATCTAGCCCATTCCCTCCACAATAACTCAACACTAGTTGATCATAAGCACGAGTTTTTCACAGGCAAATTCACGCTAATTGGCTCAGTTTGCAGCAAAAACAAAAAAAAGGTTATTCATGTTGCTAAGATGGCATCATACTCCAGCGTGTTTCAACAAGCAAAATATGTATATCAGATTGAAAATGCAATAGAGATAGATAAAGAACTGCAACTTCAAAAACAATTGCATGAACAATTGCCAGTATCTTCTACCCAAGTGCAATTTTCAATAGGCTATTTTATCCATTACAAAGCTAGATTATAAAATGCCAATATTTTCCATTTTAAAGACATTATGTTGAAATAAATGATTGGAAAAAACACTATATTCAGCCTAATCTTCATTAAAAAAATACCTTCAGGTTACTCATCATTTTCACAGTTGCAGGATTGAAGTATAACTGCAAAGACAAGAGAAATTAATGAGAATGACAAAAATATTAAAAACTTCCAGAGGTATCCAAATAACTAAATCAAACATTGGCAAATGTAGATAACAGCTTTATTATGACATACAGATACAAATATACCTGCATGATAAATTTTAAGTAGTTGTTAATTGCATACAGAAGAGCAGGTACAGCCAAAAGAACATTATTCCGAGCTGCCTGAAAATGAAGGGACAATCAATCAGATTATAGCATGAATATGAGGTTTTTGGAGTGCAGAATTTGATAAAAATCTTATATGTGAACACAATTACAGTAGCAGTGAGTACTAAGGGGAAAAAGAATTAGATAATGACAGTCACAGCATTGAAGTAAAGAGAAGACAAATAGACAATAGTGTTATCAGAGAACCTATTGTACTTCTTTCAAAATTAAAAGAAATAGAACTCCATATTGCATTTATAGATAGCTCAGCTATCACTCCATTATAAACCTAAACTCATTCCAAAAAGAACGTGCGAAGTCATATTAACCTTTCACAAAGTATGCCTCCATTCCCTCCAAATTTCACCAACACAATACCAACTTATAAGGAACAAATCAAGAGAACCCTGATCCTGTGTTCACCCACCATTTATGCCTGTGTTCATTCAAAAGCATTGTCAACAATGCTTTAAGAGAGGTTACACAACAGATGATTCTCAGACAGAAAACTTTACCAGAATCACTAGTTCAAAAGCCAGTTTGTATTGTATAACATAGCTTAGAAGGAAGAAGACAACACAATTCTGTGGAATCCATCTTATGTTGTATCAACATGTGAATTAATTAAAAGTGCTTCAGAGGATGGGACTCTTCAAGCCTGGGAAGAATACATGTGCCAATGGAAATGCAAAGCAGGGTCTGACAAAAAGTTACTGCCCTTACACATGCTAGGGCCAGATCACTAGCAAGTAGCAACCATGCTTTATTTTGATCTAACTAATTGGTTGATGTTGTAACAATTCTGGAGTAGCACTAGTAGTATGTGACCTATATCCAGTTTCAATATGAGAATCCATTGAGCAAACATACTTAGTTCACTCCTATTCATTTTTAAAAAAAAAATTGAAATGCTTCAGAGGAGCTAGAGTAAAGAACGTGAGCAACAGAAAGTGACAGGATATGAGAAATGAAGGTAATGTGCTCAGCATGAAAGGCCTTGATAACATATGCTCTCAAAATCAGGCTGTGTAAACTTGAAAGAAACATTTATAGAGACAATATATCTTCTGTAACCTAAAAAAATCCTCTGAGTTAGACCACGTGAAACTTTTCTTTTGTTCATTATCTTTGAAGAATTTTAATCAGGACTGTGGATATGTACGTTTGTGATAAAATAATTGTCATACTCTCCCAGATGTAGTTTCCTACTAGGTTAAGCAAAATCTTTGGTAGTGTTTGTATTTCAAGCAAACATTTAATAGTGCACCTCATTCCCATAGACTGGGAAATTGTTCTGGAAAAGCTATAAATTGGACTACCAGAAGACTTTCAATATTTAAGAAACAATGTTATTATTTGAAGTTCCTACAGAATTTATGTTATAAGCCAGTTAAGCTAGTCAATTGGCATAATTAAAGCCAAAGGTAACAAAAGGATCATGTCAGCTACCACTAAAAGGCACACACAAAAACCAAATACAACAAGAAAAATTATCCTACATAATAATACAATTATGAGCTAATCAAGGAATACAAAATAAGAAACCAGGAAAAATGTTCAAAAAATAAGCAATTTCATCAGTGTACAAGCTTAATGACCAAAATATATTTTGGATGCATAATGAGATGTCATACCTGTACAAACGTGGAAATTGATAAAAGGGGTTTCTCTCCAACCTTCTGCTTTCTAGCCTGTCAACAGAACAGAAATAAACGCATGACAAACCCTCCTACCACATTAACTATGAAAATGAAGTAGAGAAAACTCATGCTGCAGGTTAGATCAATTATTTATCAACTATGATTAGGGAAAATTATAACTTAGCTCAGTAAAACAAAACAGTATAGCATGCAAAGCATGGTAGTTCAAGTTCAAGAATCAGATAATGGAATCTAAAAGATCATTCAGGGTAGTAAGAAGAATCTAAATATAATGTAGAAGAAAAGAGAGAGGCAGAAAAAAGTGTAAACATACACAAAGGGCTAATTATAGAAAATATTAGCTATAGAAAATACTATTAGCCTCCTTTGTTTTTCACTGAATTAAGCAAAACTTTGGTAGATTTTTCTTATGCTCTTAAAGCCTAAGCTTCCTCTGCAAAAGAAAGTTAGTCAAACTCAAGAACCATAATAACAACTTGCACCACGTGTGCAATTTTATACTACCATATATGTAACCAAAGACTTGCAGTCTTGAATAAATACACCAATTATATCATCTCCATAAACTCTACCTTACCTGAGTCTCCAGGATCACATGTATTAGGAATTTCTTTCTTATTCTTTCACAATACACATAAATAACTGAAGTACCTTATGGGTAGCGGTTTTGTATTTTTCTGGTAGTTAGTCCTTGATTTAAAGTTCCGACTTACGAGCATAAAAATGATAAAATTAAACTAATTTTATTTTCAAATTAATCACAGAAGGAATTTGGAGCATAAGCAGTCCTACCCGAGCCAAGTGGCATACCAAATGAGAATTATACTATTTAAAGAGTTGAAAACGAGGTTTCTCACTTCTTTTAGTAAAAGATCTAACTGAACTTCTTATAGAGTAAATAAGCATAGCTAGTTTATCAGGCATGCTTGATGATGTTCACATATGTGATGTATTATTTACTACTACCCTCCTCCATTTATGACATAATGAATATTAGTGTTTAGCTATAACAACTATCTGACCTAAAAATGGTACAAAAAATTTACTATTTATATACTAAAAATGCAAGTTATATGATGAATAGCCTAAAAATGCATGTGAAAACACTTTAGATACTAATAATATACATGTTATATATCATCAAACCTATTCTACACGATTGAATAATATGATTACTATATTTCAAGTATTTTATCTTGTAGGAGTGACATACATATATTTTTCTATGTGTATGAATGAATTGGATGTGTTAATTAAGATATTTACTGAATATATTTTAGTTACTTTGTTCATATTATTTTTTGTTAAATATTTTTAATAAAACACATGCCCTAGAATTTGCGCTTACATACCACATATGCACAAAGCAATCGTTGACAGGCTGACAGCATACCGTCAGCACATATGTTTTGAAACCTTAGTTCTGAGTATAATTTAGACTATTATTGAGACTCCAAACTCCTATAACTAGGCAAAATTAGGCTATAAGATTAAGAAATTGTACTTGCAAAAAAGCTAATTAGCTGAATAAAAGCCTTCACTATCAGTTACATTATTAAACAATGTAGACTATCCAGCTGTTATAGGCTGATTTTGAATTGGAAAGAGATTACTTGGGGTAAATCATAAAATACATTCTACCTAAATAAATTAAATTCTAATATACAAAATGTTGAACAATAAACCTGGATAATTAACATGGTGATCGCAAAGAGAACTTTGGCAACTTCTGTCAAAAAGTTCACACTGATTGGACTAAAGTTGAACTTCCCATTCACCTTGGACATATAAACTAATATAGGCTGCAAAAAAAAACAAAATCAGGTAAAATGCAAAGCTGAGTTTTTACAAGTATCATGTGTGAGACAGAGAAAGATGAAACAAGGAGCCATAGTTTTAACACCCAATGTAACCAACATGCATTGGTGACTAAATGTGATTCAAATTCATACACCTAGTGTTATGACAATCAGGAAAGAAAAGGAACATAAGTAAAGTTTCAATAGAATCTTTAAATGAAAAACATAACTTAGAACAAGTCAATATAATATTGGTCCAAAAGAATACTCAAATGGCTCTGAAATTAATGCATATAAATCAATATAAGCTACCTGAAGGCCAACTAAGATGCAATCACCAACAACAAGAAAGAAGTTGAGAGCTCTGTGTTTGGACGACACTTGGCTCCTGTGCTTATGATATGCTCTTGATACAGATCTAGGACTCGGTGCAACCAATTTGGAGCCGCAGTTGTTGCATTCAATCATCCCGTTCTTTGGCATTGAAAAAGTAGATATTCTGGAAGCGATAATTGTGAACTACACAGCCAATAGTTCCTCAAGGTGGTTGAGATGGTACCAGTAGCAATTCTGCAAAAGTGATAAGCTATGATTGGAAGGTGAAAATTTGGGAATAAAACTAGAGAGAGAGAGAGAGAGAGACAGAGAGAGAACAAATAATTGCTGGATCAATCAAATATACCAATTGCCATAT
>JBBPFQ011362248.1:0-18834 GCA_037974815.1 Kaempferia elegans | reverse complement strand
AATTATACCCAATAAATATATTTATCTAATAATTACTATATATAAATAAAAAAAATACCGAAACCGTATCGGCACGGAACGATACGATACCGAAACCGTATCGTTCCTGTCTTGGACCGAAACTTCAGCATGGGTCGAGAGTTTAAACCTTGGATATAAGTACCAATTACATGTGCTATCATACTACAAAAGTGTTATGGGATAATGTTAGTCAGACGTATTTTGACCTGGGTACCAAATCTCAGGTTTTTGAAATAACTTTAAAGTTGGTTAAAATTCGTTAAGGAGATGATTCCGTCACCAAATATTTCAATTCATTGAAAAAGTTATGGTAGGATCTTAACCTCTTCAGCACGTACGAATGGAAATCTGCTGATGACTGCAACCACCACAAGAAAACCATGGAAGATGGTGGTATTTATAGATTTCTTGCTGGTCTCAACGTCAAATTTGATGAAGTATGAGGAAGGATTATTGGGAGACCACATCTCCCATCCATTGGTGAAGTATTTGTCGAAATTAGAAGAGAAGAAAGTCGAAGGAGTGTCATGCTAAAAAAAAGGAGTGTGTGAGTCAATTTACTGATGCTACCTACAAGGCTGCAAATTACCAGCGCAGGTCTGATGCTAAGACGTGGGTTTGGTGTGATTTTTGCAACAAACCTCGCCATACACGTGAGACATGTTGGAAAATTCATGGCAAACCTACCAACTTGAAAAGCAGGAAACAAGGAGAAATAAATTGTGGAATTCCTACTCTAATGAAGCCGACTCAGGTCCCTTTAACAAAGAGCAGATGGATCAACAGAACCGACTAAGGGTTTTTTAGAAACAAAACCCTGTTTTACCTTAAGGGGTGACAATTGAAGTAAAAGACAATTTTTGGGACATTTTTCCCATAATTTTGAAAATAATCACTTACCTTTAGTGCCTAATATTGGAGATTTTCGATAGGGGGAGAAATACTACAAACTGATCGCCTTGATCTGAATTCTGAGCTTCAATTGTATACTACGAAGAGATTTTATTTGAGAAATAAAGACTCGAATGTCATGCTTGCACAACACCAGTGTGAAAATTCGAGTTCTGGCATTGAAATTTCAGGTAACCCTATCCCAAGTCTAGCTTTGATTCTTCCTATTGTGTCTAATTATTCACCTACTATTCCTAATCTTGGTGTTCGTACAGCAATTAGAAAAGGTGTTGGAAATTACACTAATCATCCTATTGCAAATTATCTTTCCTATCAAAGATCGTCAAAAACCCATAAAGCTTTCATTTCTAGGATTTCACACTTGTTTGTTCCAAGCAATATACAGGAAGCATTGGATGATCCAAATTGGAATTTAGTATTCATGGAAGAGATGAATGCTTTAAGGAGAAGTGACACTTGGGAGATAGTTAATCTACCCAAAGACAAGAAACGAGTTGGGTGTAAATGTGTGTTTATAATAAAATGTAAAGCTCATGAAAACATTGAAAGGTACAAGAAGGCTAGACTAGTAGCTAATAGGTGCACTCAGACTTATGGGATTGACTATCAAGAGACTTTTACTCCAGCTGCTAAGATAAACTCTATCAAAATCCTGGGATCTCCGGTAGTAAATTCAGATTGGCCTCTACAACAACTTGACATTAAAAACACATTCCTCAATGGTGATCTAGAAGAGGAGGTGTTCATGAGCCTACTGCAAGGATTTGAGAAGAGATTTGGCAGTGGAAAAGTGTGCACGTTAAACAAGATATTATATGGACTTAAACGATCACTAGGAGCATGGTTTTAACGCTTTGGAAAGGATGTTGTCAGTTATAGCTTCTTGCAGAGTCAAGCAAATCACACAATATTTTATAAGCATTCAAAAAAAGGTAAAGTTACTTTTTTAATTGTTTATGTTGATAACATTATCTTAACTGACGATGATGAAATAGAATTAGCAGTCCTAAAGAAGAGACTCGCAAAAGAGTTTCAAATTAAGGATTTGGGAGTCCTCAAGTATTTTCTCGGAATGATATCTGCAAGAACCAAGGAAGTGAAGAACATAACCTATATCAGAGACTCGTAGGAAAATTTATTTACTTGTCTCATATGCAGGAGCAAAACATTTCGAGGTCGTCTATAGGATATTGATATATTTGAAAGGAACTCCAGGGAGAGGTTTATTATTTAAGAAACATTGACATCTTCAAGTCGAAGTCCACACGGATGCAGACTCCGCACGGAGTGTTACGAGTAATAGATCAAAATTAGCCAACTATTTCTTTATTAGTGGGAACCTAGTTACATGGTGAAGTAAAAAATAAAATGTGGTAGCTAGAAGTAGTGCTAAAGCAGTATTCGGAATTGTTGCCCATGGAATTTGTGAGGTGATGTGGATTAAAAGAATTCTTGAGGAATTGAAGCTTTCTTAACTCCTATAAAGGTTTATTGTGACAACAAAGCTGCTATTTTCATATCTCATAATCTTGTTCTTCAAGATTACACAAAACATATAGAAGTGGATAAACATTTCGTCAAGGAGAACAACAATACTGGAATAATATGTATGGCATATCTTCCAATAGATGAACAATTAGCTGATGTACTAACGAAGAGATTACACAAGAAACAATTTGATAAGCTGACTAACAAGCTGGCTATGGAAGATATCTACGCACTAGTTTGAGGGAGAGTATTGGAAATTCTGTCATTAAAGTTGTTGATTTAGTCATAATTTCAGGAATATTCTAGGATTGTTTCTTATGTAAATTTAGATTGTAAAAGATGTACAAATCATGAAAAATAGGAAAGGATAATCGGTCAAATATTAGCTTTGATTAGTTTCCTTATTAGCTTTATTTATTTTCCTTTTCATTAGTTTCCTTTCTATTGTTAATTCTCTCTATAAACACTAGAGCCTTGTACCTATTCTATTAAGCGTGAAAGAAATTATTTTGCCTCATATTTTCTAAATTTTACTCTATGTTTTCAACCTAAAGTATGATGAAGTCCAACTTAGGGCACCATATACTGCAACTGAGGATTCTAAAAGCATTGAAAGAGAGCTTAGGTTCCAACGTCATACCCATTCCAAGATGTCAAAGCCCTAACTTCACATCTTGTAGGCTGTAGGAGAAGACCCATCACTTGCTTGCTCTTCCTTCACTAAAAATCATCACCAGCCTAGAAGAACCAAGGGAAATGAAGATGGGGATGTGGGGAAGAAGAGTGGAAGGGAAGAGAGGATTTGGGGTACTAAGGGAGGGAGAAGTTTCAGCCTCCTTAGTACCGCATGCATACAAAATCCCATAACTAGCAACACTCTTCTGGCGTGCAATATAATTTATTAATACACATTTCAGAGTTGGAACACACCCTCCTTAGTTTTTCAATTATCAATAATTCCCTTTGACAGCCTTAAATTATCATGATTTTTCCATTAACCCTCAGTTTAGTGCTTAATAAACTCAACTCCTTTCTTGTTTGGCTCAACTCAAACAACATTAATAAAATCAATGACGTCTCCACCTCACTCCTAACCATGAGCCAAATTCTGTGACTTGGTTATGGCCATGATGTTCAAATAAATAAAGATTCGACTAGCATATATTCAAAAATACAAAGTATTTGCATTGGGTACCAAACAATGATGTAAAATTTTCTGGTATATTGCAGTTTAAGGTAAGTATCTACAACAATTGTTTTCTTGCCAACATTTTTTTAAACTAAACTTTGGCCTCTTCTTCCATTATAGTATCATTCTTGGCTGACATTAAATTGGTGTTCCTGTCTCAACTTCTGTTCAACTCTGTACTCACTAATTGAGAAAACTATTATCATAATTTTCAGGATTCTTTCTGATATGCGTACCCTAGCTGCAGACTGGATGGCAAACACTAGTAGAGGTGACCCTGAATTGCGTTCATTGCCGCAAGAAAATGAGGAAATAAAGCAAGTTGCATTTTATCCGAGGCCAGTTGCTCCAACTACTGCTCAGGTGTGTTGAAGATCCTGTGCATTTAGGCACATTTATTTAATTCATTGCTTTATTTATTTGAATAAAAATTTGGACTAAGGATTGAAGTATTCACTTACTAAACATCACATTTTGGTCAATGAAAGAATGAATTTGATCTTCTAGCTTATTAACCAGCCTTCCATATGATACTTGATTTTTTTTTTCTATGTTGTCAACCAAAACAAGATTTTTTTTTCTATGTTGTCAACCAATACCTGACTTGTCACTTTGCTTAGTTTTGGGCCTAATTGAGTAGATTTAGGGTTAGTGTTGGGCCTAATTGGCATCTACTAAATAAGTAGATACATTATGGATGGAATGAGGGTTGTGTTGTTAGGCTCTATCTTGGTTCAATTTGGATTACACTATAGCCACAATCAAGTGAAACTGGGCTAATTTTTAATGTGGACCCAAATTGGTTCAATTTAGAACCAAGTTGATTCTCATCCATCATTTGTCTTCATGACTATAAATGTGTTTTTATTAATCAAGGTTCAAAATCTCGAGCTGTGCTGGAATTTCATACTGTGTCTTGAATGATATTGATTTGATTAATGTTTCAATGTATGGTCCTCAGAAAGGCTTCTAAGGGAAGGTGGAAGGAGATGAAAAAGAAGACAACTATATTACTTTATGTTCCATTTAGAATGATACAATGTTGACAAATGATAAGACACCTTTTGGATGCCTATAAATAAACATATTATATAGCTTTTTGACAGTCAATTAGTCATTCAAATAAGCAAAATAAAGGATTATAAGCCTTAGCTATTGGATGTGTATCCCCCTGAAGTAATTATCTCGTTTTCTCTGATTTTCTACTAGATAGGATGTAGGTACTTATCAATTGGTATTAGAGCCCAATTCCTGACTGCCCTCTATCACCTTTACAATGCTACTCCAACATGCCTTTACCACCATTCCTCCTTTTCTACATGTCCAACACCGTAACCCTTGATACCACAAACAACACAATGCTACCGTCCCTAACACAATCAACGTCATCATTCTATGCCACTACTCATCGGATACAATTTTCTTTAAAAAAAACTTCATTTAGAATTTTTAATGTCTTTATATATATTAGAAGAACAAAAAAACATCGTTAAAAACATATATGCTTAATAAATTCTAACACGATAGCAGGAATATTTTATATAACAACAAACAAAATAGAATTCCCTAATTGGAGAAGTAGAGGCCTAGTAGATGGATTTTAAGAGTTAAAAGATTTTCACTTCTACATGACATGTCAGGTGACTCCAAGGTGAAGATATGTCCTTTTCATCTCGAAGGGGGAGACTATCAAATGGCACCAATTGTTTGAGTCATGCCATAAGTTTGCAATATAATAGAAGTTTATAAATAGACTTCTCACCCATTTTATGCTCTGAGTGTGAGAATGTCGATGAGTTGTCTAAATTTTGACAGATGACGTGTCATAGATGAGTTGACTAATGAATAGATGAAGATGAAATGACGACATGCCACAAATGGATCGGTTGAAATGCAATTTCTAGTCAACTGACGATTAACAATTGACCGAAGGTTGTAATGATCTGATAACTATTGCAAATAATGTCCAAGACAAGGATACCAGTCTACTATTCAACAACAACTCCATTTGATGGCGATTGAACAGCAACTATACAATTGAGACAAAGGTTGCTTGAACAGTAATTTTCCTTATTAATTTCAGTTAGAGTGTTGTTGCTTTCTAAGGCCATTGTGAGCAATCCACATAACCAAAAGTGACCAATTAAAGTTCCTTTGTAAATTGTAAAAGATTTTCCACCTCCGTAATATGTCCGAAGAGGAGAAAATATAATGGTGACTTCAGGAGTGATCCATTAATAGATCATAGGTTGTGGTGTAGGAACCGAGGATTTAAAATCACCTAAAATACATATGTGTGTTGTATATTTGTTTTATTATAATTTATATTTTCCACTGCGTACTAATCTAATAATAGGCAAACACAAATAAGATTGAAATTACGAAAATAATGCATGTAGTTATCCCTATTTAGTTGCACCATATTATCCAACACATATCATGATATTAGTGGAAAACCATAGTCATTATATTCAATTTTTTTTACCTAACCACTAGTTAGAGCGATAATTGTTGAATATTTTTGTTGAAGGGTCTCATCCTAACATCCAAAAGGAGAGCTTAGGATATACCATCCTTGCACCATAAAAATTGCATTGTCCTTTACACAATTGCAAAAAGAGAAGATTATTGAAGAAGAATGGAGAAAAATAAAGTTGTGTTGATTGCAAGAGATGGTTCATGATAATAGAAGTAAGTTTAAAGCACAATTAGAAAGTACTAATGGAAGAGATAGAGCAAAGCAATGAATAAAAAGAAGACAACTATTGGGGCAATTCAACTGAGGATCTACACTTTGATATGTTGAGAATATTGCATCTATCACTATCATCACATTACCCATATTTGAAGTCATTAAATTAAAGGCTTATTGTGAGCTGTATCAGCTACAAGGATCTTTACTTTCCACCATTCAAGTGAAACAAAGGACAATACCTTATCAAGAATTCTCAATATGGCAACACATCCCTGCCATCATATTCATCAAGTGCAATATCTTTCTCTATGCTCACAGGTCTAGGAGACAACCACAAATTTCTAGAGACAATCTAAAATGAAGTCCTTATCCTCATTGACAGCCTCTACTATATACTTTGGATCGTCACTATCGAACACACTTTTACTTATATAAAATATATCACAAAATGTCTCAGTGCACTAGCTGCCGCTCAATGAAGGCGTAGTGTGGAATATTCTTTTACCATAACTTAATGAGGACATGAAATAAGATAAATCAAAGGAAGATTCAATGCAAAACTCACTCTTATAAAAAAAAAGAAGGATTGAGATACTCAAAACCTCGACAACGACTCGACACAATACTCAGCATCATCAAAGTAATTTTTTACACACCCAATTTTGCTCAATAAAAAAATCATACAAGATCCACCTCTTTATCGAAGGAATTTTAGATATACCCACGGCTCAAGGAAGAATCATTGAAGCTTAGTTGTGTTTTGAAGGTTGGTGGAATGGTACAATCCTGAAAGAGATTTATTCAAATTATTCTTTAACTTTAAATTATGCTCCTTTTTTATCTTTAAAATGAGTCATTTAATTAGAATAAGTAAATTATTTTATTTTATCTAAAATTTGTTTAAGGATTTAGTATGAGTAGCATCTTTATTCTCTAGAGATTTAGTAATTCTTTAATTCATTTTTAAATTTAGTTATCAGAATTAGAACAAATATTTTTAATTGTTGACAAGGCACTTCTTGAATGTCATAAATAAACATGTTATGCAGCTCTTGGCAATCAATTAAGAAAGATAAGGAACTAAAACCTTGGTTATTGGAGGTTTCTCCTTTCAAAGTGGTCATCCTCTTTTCTCTAATTTCCTACTAGATATGATGTCAGTTCCTGTCAACCAGTAAGCAACTAGAGTATATTGCTCTGACTATTTCATGTTTGTTTTGACAGTTGACAAGAAAACTTTATCATGCTCTTATAAAAATTAATTTTTTTATTTGGGCAAAGCTTGAAATCTTATTACTTCACATTCGCAGGTCCATTGTAGTTTTCCTTTAAGAAAACTTGCTCAACTTTCTAGATATCTCGGGGGATATTGTAATTGTAATTATTTGCATGAGACTTACATAATTTTATGATTTGTTTGAGTATTGAATTCCTTCTGAATTCTCTAATACGTATAGGCTTCTACATGCTTAAATCTTTTCATTTGTTCCAATTTTGTTTATGTTAAATATTAGATGATAGGTGAAAATTGTAAATCTCTATGTACAGGTACACTGCTTGCAATTTTTAATTTGTGAGCTTGTATCTGGTGGGAATTTAAGAAAGCCTGGAGGTCTATTTGGAAATAGTGGTTCTGGGGTCTCGGTTGAAGATCTCAAGCAGTTGGAAACATTCTTCTACAAGCTAGGCTTTTTTCTTCATATTATTGATTATAAAGGTGCCAATTTTCTTAATCTATTCCCAAGGGGTTTTTAAATTTCCCTTTTTGTAATACTATTTATTTATCTTATTGATAAATTTTCATCAGTATGTTTCCTTAGTTCATATCAAATTGCATGGTGATTTTTCATCGTTAATGATAGAATCTTGTATGCTATGTAAATTTGCAGAATTAATAGAAGCCAAAAGATGATTGATGAAAAGAAATCTAATACACATGATTGTTTTAAAAGTCTCCTTCCCCAATTCCTTATCCTCGATTATTTCTGTTTAGTGTCTCTGATAAAATTAAGTGAATAACAAAATACATAGTAACATGCAGTAAACTGCATGTGACACCATTAAATATAAACCACATGATTTATACAATTCATGGTTTGAAATCTCATATCATGTTCGTCTCTACAATTTGATAAATTACAGACACCCGTAACCATCCGACACAAATAATATTTTATATGTTCTTGTGTAAATCATGTCGATAAATATCATATCATGTTAGCATTTGACATTCCTTGGCTTGCTAGATGCTAAAATGAATTAAAATTTTGTACCTTGTGTCTTTATAACATAACATTAAAACTGTACCATTTTAGATAGAACAAACACAATGTCCAAACTTGCTATATAATTAATTATTGTCTCGTTTGTATTTTCATCTTTATTTAATTCCTCTTTTCATTTCCAATTTGCTATTGATACCATAAGTCACAACATTGGCACAATTTTTTAAACAACATCGTTCTCGTCAAAGATTGAAAATCTAGCACAATTCGAGGTTTCGATCCTTGATACAACCTACTAGGTATCAATCAATGAGTCTATTTGGACTCGTCCAATGGCCGTGAGTTCTTGTAATTTCCCTTTCAGTGATAGAAAGTGGAGCCTTAGTCCAATATATGCATGACTATTGAAGTTAGTACGAGCATGTTGCGCTCAGCACATCATACTCGCTAGTCACCAAGCACAATCGAGGTGCAAAGACTGATGTAAATTAAATTGTTAAATGGTTTGACATTATCTTAATGGGCTAGACATCATATCCACACATAATTCGACATCCACTACATATTCTCTTTATGCATGAAGTATCATTTAATTGTTGTATACTATTCTAGGTCACCATGTCCTTACCAAAATTAACCATCTATACTTATAACAATTAATAACATGAATAAAACAACAAAATAAATTAAATATTATCAACAAATAGAAGCATGCGACTACCACAAATAACAACTTACAAACTTATCTAACATGGTGCTTATGTTAAATAGAATAAACTGACTTCAGAAGATTATATGAATAATAACAAACAGATGAATAGACAAGGTGTTATCAGGACTCAACAAGGAAAGGAAAAGAACCTACCTCCATAGCAGTTTATTAAAAAATAAGGAATAAGCCTCAAAATGTGGACAGAGAAAACTCCTTGTTGATGCGGTCAAAATCTAACAATTCTAGGAAAGTTAAAGGGCAGTGAAAACAATGTTATTACTCATTACCATACACATGAAACCCTAAACTACAACAAGGCTAATGGTCTCATATCGCTCATATAAAGAAAATGATCAATAATCATAGCTGCTTCACATAGGAAGGGAAAAAGAACATTGATCTTCTCTCTTGACAGAAATAGTGGTTGGGATGAGCAGCAGTGAAGGATCTGGGTGATCTAATGCTAGGACAACTTGTTCAAAATTGTGGTTATGATGTGAGTGGTTGCAGGTTGGACTCTGGCTATGTTCCTATACAAGATCAAGGGGAAGGAAGAGCTTGTATGAGTGGAGGGCTTTGATGTGAGATTAGGAGGAGCACCCATAAAAGCTTAGGGTTCCAACCTAAAGACATAGGTTGTGCACAACACCTAAGTGGGGTTGAGTGAAGGAGAGCAATCCGTCATATTTGAAGGGAAAATAGGTGAGTGGTTCAAACTGCTTGGAGAGAGGATGAGCAGACTTCAACTATTGCCCCACATCAGGCCTGTTGGAGGAAGGGGCTTCAGTTGGTTTCATCGGACTGGAGAAGTGGAAGGCTCATGCTAGGCTTTGTATTAGTTATATTGGCTTTGGTGGATTGTGTAGAATGCTGAATAAGATGAGGATTCTTGATTTCACTGGATTAGAAAGAGGAAGGATAAGGGCTATTTAATAATTTTCTAAAATATAATCCTAAAAAAGCTCAATCTAAAATTAACGTGGTCAATTGAACCAATTCACACTGATCTGTTTTGGTCTATGATTCAACTCATTGCGTGTGAGTTTCATTTGAGCCAGTTCAAGATGAAAGGGAAATTAACTTGAACCACGCTAATACAACCCATCTAATAACTAAATAACCTCATGGGTTAAATTACAACCACTAAATCAACTTTTAAAACATTTGATTCAGACGTGAAAACCTTACTTACTGCCCACTAAGAAGCACCACTAGGAGCACTAGAAGCTATAAAGAAGAGTGACACTTAAGTTGAAGAAATTGAGATGTAGGTACATCTTATATCTTTAGCTTCCACCCACTGACTGTCATTCAAGAAGGCATGAGACACCCTGACAATACTTTACCTTCCTCTTTGTCCACGAACAAGCAATGAAATGTTATGAGAATATTAAGAAACTGAGAAGCATCCCACCAAAATAGACTAGAGTTCTAGTGTGCCTCTTCCATGAGCGACACCCTATTAACAATCTGCCTTCCTCAGTGAACAATGGGACACTGTTAGAAGCATGAGATCATGTGAGACTCCACCCAAACAAGACTAGGGTGGCCTCTTCCTTCAAATGTGACAACCCAACAACACTCTGCCTTCCTCCTCCGCAAGCGACAAGATGCCATGAGATGATGTGATTCTTTGTCAAAGAATAATACTAGGTTCTGATATGGCTCTTCCACCCCTTCCTTTTCTTTATTTGCCTCATCCATCTCCTCTACCTTGAGCAGCTGACACCTGATCAAAACAGTATCGTTCGTTCTAGTTTTCGCCTCATCCTCCGACTCATCAAATTTGAACTCTATGGCCACCAAATTCAAATTCGAACTTGGACACAAATATCTTGTATCCCACCCAAGACCAAACAGATTGTAGACTCGGTTTAACTCAAAGTAAATTTGCATTCAGGCCTAACTTAATCAAATTAATTCAAACATAAGTTAAGCTCAGTCCCAACTCGATGTGAATATGCTCCACAAATAACCACAACCTCACTAACCAATTAGACTCAAATCAAATTGGCTCATATTGAAAATTAACCTGATTAATTGTTCCAAATTTCATTTAATTATATTGTCCCAAAAAATTTCTCATTATCTCTAATAAACTGGAAATAAAATAAATTTTATTATATTTGATCATTTCTAAAATTTTGGGATATAACAACAAATACATGTATTTGGGCTTTTTACTTATAACAGATTCGAAATATGTCAATGGACTAACCACGATTGAGAGAATAGAAAATGAATATTGGCTCATCATCCATTTGTTCTTTGCTTTATGAGAAAGATCAAAGTACTCTCCTTCTGATCCATTATCTACCAAAATCATGCTCTTTACTTCCATTCAAGGTTTCTCCTATGAAAAAAAAGATTCCCGTGTTCACTCTCAAAGGGGGGTTGTGGTAGAAAACACATTGCTACTTACAACATGACACCGATGAGTCCCATTGTATGCAATGGAAGTCCACTAGGTGCAGACTTATGGTGCTATCGCAGAAACCAAAGAAGCCAAAATTACCACATAAACACAACCTGGAACATGTAATCTCATTGACCAAAACCTCAACATCAACATGATGCAATCAAAAGATGAGCTGCTGGCCCTTACATGAGAGAATCAGAAACTGTCACTACTGTTATTTGCACAAGTATTAGATCAGGCATCAATAGAATACCCACCCATTTGTTATGATATTTATTTTTTTTCCTGTTGATAATTTGTGACATAGCCATGTACGTTTGCTATCTTGGTTTTCAATTGTGTATGCGGAATGTAGTAGATTACCAATGTCAAAAGTTGTTTGCACTAGGTACCAGAAATTATCTCCTCGACTAGCCTTAAAGTTTGTATCTTATGCTTATTTAAGTCCTTGTACAGTCTTAAACTTGTAGTTGATATGTAAAAACACATTTCTTTTGCAAGAAGTTAGACATAACACTACAAAGGGGTTCAATCAAGCTCATTTCATCAGGTGTAATTTTTCTGATTGCCAACCTAATATTTCTTAATTTGTGTGCTTTCTCGTATATTGTGAAAAAAAAAGTATGAAATTCCAGTGTGATTTAATATCCTTTTTCATGTGATTCTAATAATTAAATCCAAACTTGCCTAGTGTGGTACCTAAATTTTATTCGGTTGCTAATAGTTTCATACAACTTAAACTTTAGCCTGATTCATGATCAATTCTCTGAAATTATCCTGCAACATGCATACTGGGAATTTACAATTTGTTTTGGTCAATCTATGTATGATAATAGATGCTCTTCTAGATTACGAATAGTTTATTGCATATATCTATAAAATGCATTTAGTGTAGAATTTGTTCATGTGGTTGAGGTGATAGTTGCTTGGCATTCTAATTTTAATTAGTGAAAACTTCATAAAAAGTTGCTCAATTTGTTATCAGAATAATTTAGAATGAAAAATATTAGCATCGAGTATTTGATTGTTGAGAGTAACTCACCTAATGTTTTGTGTTTATTGTAGCAACATTATGTACATTGACGGACCTTGGGTTCCTTTGGTTTAGAGAATTTTATTTGGAATCTTCTCGAGTAATTCAGGTAATTTTTGCTAATCCAGCCTTTGTGCTGCAGCGGATCTTGTTAGTCTTCAATAAGTAATAAAATGTTAGAAAATAGAGTAAAACAATAAACATTTAACATTTTTAATGGTCACCAATAATTAAACGTTGCAAGTCATAAAACTTTACATTGGTCAAAGAGTAAAGAAAACTTTAGTTAATGAAAAAAAAGATAGTTTAATATATGTGAACATTGCAAGTCATAAAACCTTACATTGGGATGATTTAAGGGATTAGATCCAGGTAGCTAATGCAAAATCTTTGAAGCAAACCCAGTTGATGGTGAGTATCTGTCCATCACTGTTGTTATATTCTGTATTCATGATGTATTCCTTAAGAACCTAATACCCTCTGTTTAGTTTCCAATTGAATGCTCGCTTCCTTGGATGCTTGTGGAACATGTGATTGAGTCCCAAGATGCTGGACTTTTTCAAAGTATTCTGATGCCATTTGATATCTACAATGATTCTGCTCAACATGCGCTAGCAGTGCTTAAACAGCGATTTCTTTATGATGAAATTGAAGCTGAGGTATGTCAATATGCTTATGTTTGTGGAAGTGTACAACATTTCAATGTTTGTTTAATTTTTTTTGAAGTATGCAGTTGTCTTTTATATTTTTGGCAAATATGTGTTTCACATGATAGTTCATAGGTAGAGTTGATATCTCACACATTTAATGTGTCAAGTGTTAACTATGCAGATGTATCAATTTGACAATATCTTTTTATTATTTTGATCCTGTAATGATTTAAATGTTAAGTAATATGCTATTCACCCCATAGCAGCTTTTTTAAAGATAAAAGCCTATATAGTGCAGAGGAAGGGGAAAAATCAGTCCTGGAACTTTGCTTTAACCCTTTTTACTTCATTCTTGGTGTGTTATTTGATGTAACTGCACAGGGCCTCCTTGTGAGAGGACAATCCAATGTTATTGAAAGGCACTCATCAACTTCTCTAGGTGTCCAGGGAAGAGTGAGGTGATGGCCAAGCAGTGTTGCACCTAATCAGCCATTTGTAAACAAAGGATAATGAAAATTGCAAAAATTCAAAGATCCTGGAATATATAAAACCAGATGGACATGCCCTAATATTTCTTCTATGGAGCCTTAAACTCCTTTTCCTAGCAGTGGTCCCCTCAAGTAGTCTTGCAGGTGAACTTCTCGCACAAAGTTCTCACACACAATCTTTTGTTGCATGAACTCCGCATTCATTCCACTCTCTGTAGGAGATAATCATTGACCACGAGTTCTCCATAGGTGAAGCTTTGTTGTGCAATTGACTATAGGGAAGCTTGGTCTTGTGCAACATCAACCAAGTGAGGTGGTGGAGCTATTGTGCACAGTAAACTATATTGAAGTGGATATGATGCAAACAAGAGTAATGGCACTGAGATTTTTGAAGACTCAAATAGGAATTAGATGTTAAGATTTTAATACTACATAGATAAATAATTATTAGAATATATATTATTATAGACTTAGAGACAAACCTAAAAGTGACATAATTATAGGGATCTACTTGTAATTTTCTTAATTGATGAATAATACACATAGGTAGAGGGGACTATCTTGAGGAATTGGCCCTAACCTTAGCCTATAACATGGTATTTAAGTGAATCAATTTCAATCAACCATTGCACAACCCATCTAGTTCATGATTCCAAATACTCTTGAAGAGGCACCATCCCTTGTGCTTATCACTTGCAACACATTGTGGTGCTATTGATGAAAAGCAAATCAAAGGCTACTACCACATATAATATTTCATCTAAGAAAACCTACTATGCCACCTAAGAGATCCATTAACACATTACCTAAGGATTCACAACATGTGTTGTAGGTCTACTAAGGAAGTAAATCACGTTCTTTCCTTTTCCTAAGCTGGTGACCCTTCTCCCCTTAGTGACCATATGACGATGTACACAATCCCACCAATAACATTTCTCAATGAAATCACCTTCTCTCTTCTCCTTTCTACGACAATGCATTAATCGATCGAGAGCATGCATCAATGCTAGACTCTAGAACCTCACTCGCATAATTCTTTTGTCTACGTTTTCATTGGACACTTGCAGAAGTCCATGCATTTTGGTCTCATTACCACAGCTACAATGAACCATAAGCCCTTGTTAAACTTGTTTAAAGAAGAGTTATTTACTAAGAGTATCATGGACTTTGACATTTTTGATAAATATATCACTAAATTTAAATATTATCAAATCAATTGTAAAATTTTAAAATCATAACAAATCTATCACTAATTAAAGTTCTCATAATGGTAGTGTAGACCATTTAGAACCTTGTTGGTAGCTAAGACTAAGAGTTACATGCATATTTGTGGTGTGGATTATCTTGATACCTTTTCTTCTATGACTATGATAACTTCAATTTCCCTTTCTCATCTTGGCATTTTGTCTTTCACTACCTCTTCATCTAGTCAACTTCAAGATTGCTTTTATAGCAAATTTAATTAGGTTATAAAAGTACCCTCGGGGTTTATTGCTTGGGGGGAAGATTGAACTAGTATTCAAGATGAAGAAATAACTATGTAGATGAATTAATTTCTGAGAGTTGGTTGTGGAAAATTTAGTTATGTTTTTCTTTAGTATGACATGTCTAGGAGCATGATAGGTCACTTAGTATTTTACCTTGTTTCTTATTTTTTTCAATCTTTTTAGTCAGATGTACTTTTATCAACATTTTCTAATTAAACAATTTGGTGTTCTCGAATACTTGTTATAGTGATTGCTCATGTAGGGGGAGATGCTTACATCTCTCAGCAGAAGTATCGAAAGTATGTGCTTGGTCGATTGATATGCTAAGGGCCAAACCATATGACAAGTCAAGATCCTAATGTCAATTGGTGCTACTATAAGAAAGTAGAAAAGACGGACAGGGAAATTGAACTACTTCATAGTTGTAAAACATGTCATCTCATTTGTGATTAATATGATTAGTCAATTTCTAGAAGCCACATATTATGAAATTGGGTAGTAAGCCATGAGAATTCCAAGGTGCCTTAAGAGTGCTTTGGGAAAGATTTTTCTTTCATGATCAAAGCAATATTCAAATTGTGGGGTATATGATTGGGCAAGCTCTCCCATAAATAGACAATCCGTATCAAGTTAATGTGTTCTTCTTGGATGTTATTTAATTTCTTAGAACAACAATAAGAGATTGCCTTTGCCAAATCATGGGTAGAAATAGAGTATAAAAGTATAACTTCAGCAACATATGAGCTAATTTGAATCAAATAACTTAGCTGATGATTGAGTACAAATAATCTTTAACAGAGCCTATGGAGCTGTACTAGGATATTCAAATTTCTATGCATGTAGCATCTAATCTTGTGTTTCATCAGAAGACAAAAGACAATGAATATTGTTTCATTAGAAAATATAATCTAATAAATTTCACTATATCTGTTTGCTCCAATGTTAAGCTAGTAGATTAATAATCAAATCCTTAACATGATTTAGAATTGAGTATATCACTTGTATTATATATATTATTGAACTAGCTTAAGAGGGGGTGGTGTTATGGACTTACATACTTAGATATAGAAATCACGCAATTTTAAGAGCTGTTTCATTTTTGCTTTTAATGTGCTTTTTTTTTTGCAGTTCAATCCTTGAATTCATTTTATTTGTCTCTAATTTTTTTGAGTAACCTGACATTTTGTTGGTTTTGTAGGTTGATCTTTGTTTTGATCAACTTGTTTACAAGCTTCATGAGATTATATTTTCATATTACAAAAGTTTTGCAGCAAGGTAGTATTACTTCATAGTTCTTGCACTTGTGCATACCATTTCCTACCGATGATTGTGCTCACTTTTGGTTTCCCTTCCCTTCTACAGTGCCTTACTTGATCAATCATTTCTCACAGTGTGTGATGACGCTGATAAATATTCTACTAAACCTATGAGATTTAATGAGATTCTGAATTTGAGGAGAATCAAGGTACAGATAAACTAATACAATTATTAGTATCTTTCCACAAGAAAAAATATGCTCTTATGCATGTTTTTCATATGAGATGCAAATGCAATTTCTTTACCTCATTATCTTATGAATCTTAATATATTTAGGCATTGGGTAGGACCATAAACCTGAGAAGTTTGATTACTCAGAGGATGAACAGATTGTTCCGAGAGAACATTGATTTTCTCTTTGATCATTTTGAGAGTCAGGATCTTTGTGCAGTTGTGGTAATTATTTGTTGGATTAATTTTGTTGTTAATTATTCCAATAGTGCAAAGCTCTTATAATGCTTTCAGTTTAAATTTGATGATTTGTTTCTTATAGGAATTGCAGAAGCTCTTGGATGTCTTGAAGCTTACCCATCAATTGCTTTCTGAAGTTCTTGAATTAGATTCATTCACTATGATCCTGAATGAGATGCAAGAATCTCTCTCTCTTGTTTCCTTCTCTAGTCGCCTCTCTTCGCAGGTGATTTTAAATGGCTATTCTCTTTTTGATGGCATGTATCTTCCTTGCTATGAAATTTCTGCGTGTTTCACTCCCATTGATATTCAGTACAAAGTAAACAGAAGATCATCATGAGCAACTGAATGCAACATTTATTCATTTAGATTGCAAATCAATTTTCTTCTTTCTGTTTATTATCAGGACTTATTGCAGTCTTCAATTTTGTGTATTACCCAATAGCATTTCTCTGGGTTGCTTCAATTATCTGATCACATTCCCTTGGCGTTCTTCCTTAAAGAAAATCTCTTTCCATTTCTTTTCATAGTATTACTAACGTTTCCTTTTGTCATTTCTTTTGTAATGTAATTAATGAATCATATATGAAACAAACAAAATTATACTTCTGATTTAATGAAATATGAATAGGAGATTTTGAACCTTACCCCACTGATCAACAGTCTCCTCCCTCAATTATTTGGAGAAACAAGACAGAGATCAGCAGCGAAGTTATATTCATGTGGGTACAATTGAACCTACTAAACTTGGAATGATTGGGCAATATTTTAGTTTGAGGCAGAAGGGAGAGAGAAAAATTAAAGATGAAGTTTGAGAAAATAAATGTTACTGATTTAGTGTTTTCTGTTTACTAGTTGCCCTCATTTTTTATCATCGTACCATCTGCCTTTTGCCTTTGAGAAATTTAAGGTCATTAGACTGGGCTTTGTTGTGCTCTAGATCTAAACCTCGTCTTATTTACACTACCCTGAGTAACTCTGATGCATCCTTGATTGTGACATAAGTGGTTGCTAATTTAAATGCTTAGTAGTGAAAGGTGGCAATGTGTCAAATTTTTTATTAACAGAAGAGAATGGATGAGATGACCCTTGTTGTAAATAAGGTGAAGGTTTTAAAGCCTTGTGCTATTGTCTCATACAGGAAAAGTGTCACGCCCCGAGAGGGTCCCTGCCGGATAAAAATCCGGCAGCATCTCCCCTGTATGGGTGACAATATGAAACCAAAGTACATACATCTCACTCCTCGACCAACACGACTGGAACAAATAAAGAAAAGAGGTATTCACCACGCAGTTTATATGTATAAAACAGGAAATAATCATAATCACGCAGTTTAATAACTTACTCCCCTACTGACGAAAAGAAATCATCGCAGATGAATAAAACCCTACTCCACTACATAAGGAAGAAACCAATAAAACCATCACAATGCAGGGAGATAACCTACTCCACTACCAAAAGGAGAAAACATGGGTATCAAACCCAGAACTGAAAATAAAATCCACAAGTGCCAGAACATAGACAAATCCAAACCATAAGTATCCAAATAGCAAAAACAAACCAAATACCACACTAGAAACCGTCTCGACAGGGAGGACTGGTAGCTGGACTCTCCTGACAGCTTTAATCTGAAATAGAATATATCAACGGTGTGAACTCAAGAACTCCGCGGGTATCAGTAGATATGTAAAGTAAACTAAACTATTAGTAATAATCATGAGTACAGTATCCAGATGCAACAATAGGAAATACAACTGAACAAAAAGAACAGGAATACTGTATATACC
>JBBPFQ011360078.1:0-18839 GCA_037974815.1 Kaempferia elegans | reverse complement strand
ACGGGGCATATTAATTAGATTTCAAAGATGGTGTGTGCACATCTGGAAGTTGGGATCCTCTGGACCACAATCCCTGATCCAACCCTAGACCAGTGCACATTAGCCGTTGGATCGAAGATACGATCCAAATCTGGTCTGTCCGACCAGCGATGTGACACAGTGACACAACAATTCAGGGAAAGAGGGATGGATGAAAGAACAGAAGAGGGATCCTCTGGACCACTAGATAGATGGGATCTTCTGTACTGGACCAGGGATTCCTGGACCATCCCTGGTCCAGTACAGTAGATGGGACAGGGGATTTGATTTGCTCTCCAATGGGTGGGGACAGAGGATTTGATTGCTCATGAATTGTTTGTCCGAGCAATTTTTTAAATAAGAATTCTATAAAATTTTCTCTATCTTCTCTACTATTTGGCAATATCTACGACATTTCTCATCGATTTCAAATGCTTTATTCACTTGTTGTACCACCAACTGAGCATCCATGTATATTAATACTCGTTCTGCTCCTACATTCGAATAGATCACAGAGCTACTATTAAATTTTCATATTCAGACTTATTGTTATTAGATGCCCTAAATGTGAGACGAACAACTAACGTGATTCCTTCACCTTGTGGGGAAATTACTACCTTTCTTGTTAGAAGAACCATAGTCCGTAGATTTATAAATACGAACTACCGATTATTCGGACGGTTAGTATAGTGACACTAGCTAGAGACAATTTATATAATATGAATATATAGGATAAGAGTGATCTTTGCTTGCAAGAATAAGAAAACTATCCTCCCCGTGACTTACCCCCCTTAATGCTTGTATAGCTGTCAAAAAAACATCACCATGTCAGATGCTTACACCATTTCCACTTTCTCTCGTTACTCATCTCCATTCATTGATCGTCATGTATTGGGAGGAAGGAATCAAGGGAACAAGATCTGACATCCACTACTCACTTATCCATTCATTAATTGACATGTATTGGGAAGTTGGAATCAAGGAACTCAAATCTAACATCTACTTTTCCAAATTGATTCATAGTAGTTTTTTTGTAGTATTTTTCCACTGGCGACGCTAATTTGATAGTATCTTTTTCTAATCGCTCGTGCTCCTCCTATCCAGAAAGCTAGATCAGCCAATATCAAACTCTTTTTAGATCCACTAACCTGAGATATTTACACATATTATGACTCAGGTCAGCTCTATCGGTGTGGCTTCACACTCAAGTTAGTCACTCGTAGGAAAAAGGAAGAAGAAGGAAAACTTGATGTAGAAGAGTGGACTTTGCTTGCAAGAATAAGAAAACTATTCTCCTTGTGACTTACCCCCCTTAATGTTTGTATAGCTGTCAAAAAAATATCATCACGTCAAATGCTCACACCATTTTCACTTTCTCCCGTTACCCATCTCCATTCATTGATCACCATGTATTGGGAGGAAGGAATCAGATCTGACATCCACTACTCACTTATCCATTCATTAATTACCATGTATTGGGAAGAGAGAATCAAGGGAACCAAATCTGACATCAACTTTTCCAAATTAACTCATAGTAACTTTTTGTAGTATTTTTCCATGGGCGACGCTAATTTGATAATATCTTTTTCTACTTGCTCGAGCTCCTCCTATCCAAAAAACTAGATCAGTCGTCAAACTCCTTTTAGATCCACTAACCTAAGAGATTAACATAGATTAGGGCTCAGATCAGCTCTATCAGTGTGACTTCTCTAACACTTAAGTTAGTCACCTGTGGGAAAAAGGAAGAAGAAGGAAAACTTGATGTAGAAGAGTGACCTCTGATTGCAAGAATAAGAAAACTATCCTCCTTTGTGACTTACCCCCTTTGATGCTTGTATAACTGTCAAAAAAATATCACCATGTCAGATGCTCACACCATTTCCGCTTTCTCCCGTTACTCATCTCCATTCATTGATTGCCATGTATTGGGAGGAAGGAATCAAGGGAACCAGATTTGACATCCACTACTCACTTATCCATTCATTAATTGCCATATAATGGTGTTCCCACGGGATGGACTGATAGCTAGTGCGTGAGGTGTTGCCACCATGAAGTCTAGGGGTTAAATCCTGACGAAGTTAGGTGCCTACCCTCAATTATGCATTAGTCACTGTTCGAGTTAGTAGCATCCATGATTTACCTCATTCGTGTTGGCCCTAGGATGGATTGGCGGAGACAATGGAGGCGAGCGAATCGCCTTTGGCACAATTAATTGCCATGTAATGGGAAGAGGGAATCAAGGAACCCAAATCTGACATCCACTACTCTTCTTCACTTGTTAATCTCGATGTTTTCTTAACTAGAAACTTTGGAGCCTCTGGTGCTTAGTGCAATGTATCTTTGATGCTAAGTGGAAGATACTCCTGATGCTCGATGGAAGGTATCTCCGATGCTCGGTAGAAGATACTCCTGATGCTTAGTAGAAGGTATCTCTGATACTCGATAGAAGGTATCTTTGATCTACTCCTGATGCTTGGTGGAAGGTATCTCTGATGCTTGGTGAAAGATGCTCCTGATTCAATTGATCCTCTATTTTTATTATATGATTTTTTCACACTAGTTGAATAGTAGTTATCCAATTTAGTATAGTTTGGGAATTGATAAATTTCTCAACCTGTGCCTCTAAGTTTGAGAAATATCTCAGGATTATTTGCTTTGGGTTATCTCATGTCCTTATTTAGAAAGGTCGTTCGATTAAAATTGAATAAGTCTTCACAATTTATCCCCTTTTAATGTATATGGAGTGCTAAAGTGATCGTTTCACCTTTTTACCTTTAGAGAAAGACCTAAAATATATTTACAAATTTCAAAGTAACATGGACATTATTCTTCAAAGCGGCAATTCTAATATAAAAGGGCAAAATTTTAAAGAGTATTCTTTTTCCAAAATTTAAATCAACTGCTACATTTCCATTCATTCAAACAAATAAGACTAATCACTCATGCATGCCTAAGCAAACTTATCAAATAATTTGGATGAAATTTAATAACTTAAAAATATTTTTAGAAATATTTTCGTGAACCCGGGTGGTCGTAGTGGCGCAAATAAGCAGGAAAATTGAGGCAATTTCAATGGCTCACAGATGGAAGTTGCCAGGGCACGAACAACTATTGCCCTGTTATTTGTTTTCCATTATATGAATTTTTCTCAAACTATTATAGTTAGTCTACAAGGGTACATGAAAGTTGTCAAAACCTCAGTGGACGTCAGAAAACTTTTTTATTTAGGAAAACACTAGTCATCTGAGAATTTTAAGCTTTCAAATCTTCTTTGAATCTTGTACTCGATCAGTAGTTGAACTAATGCATATTCTTTTGAAACCTTTTTAAGCTTTGTTAGTTTCAGTTCAGTCAATTCAAGCATTCTTATTATCTTGAAGAGAAGCAAGCACTTTAGATGATCAACCACATCTGACGTTATTATTTTCTAATTTATAGATGTCTGATATTACTTGCAAATGGTAAGGTAGAACTGTATACCACTTATGAACATGATCGGATGACTGAATTGGAAATCTCAGAGACAGTTTCCTCGAGGAGTAGATCGAGCACCTTCTTCGCAACTTCTGCTGCTATCTCACGGTTCTCTTCCGACCTCCAAACCTTGTTCTTCACTTCCTCTTCTGCGAGCTCGATAATCCTGAGCCAATTTCGATTGTGTTCTTGACCGACTGGCTTGAAATTGCTTGCTGTCTCAGGAGTTGCCGGCGGTTCTCTGCTGCTAGAGATTAACTGGAGATGAAAACCTGAAGTAGTGCAGTTGAGGTTCTCAAACTTGGATGAGAGTCTCCTTGGATTCTGGAACTCTGATATCTCTTCTTCTTCTGGATTACCCCAACAATTAGACCTCCATTTACCACGACTATAATGGGTGATTAGAATTACTAAAACTCACCTGAATCGAGAGAATTAGAGTAGCGGATGAGGAAAGGATAGTCCAGGACTGAAACAGGACTAAGATCTTGATGGCAGCAGCAAGGCATGCTCTTTGTGCTGTTACAGTCGTCAATTCGGCAAGGTTTGCTACTTCTGTGCTCTTTCTCAGGTGAATTCTCCTTTCCAAGCTCAGAATTCTTGCGATCGCTTCTCATCTCCTCTCCGCCGGAGAATTCCTCTTTCCTCTTCTTCAGCTGACATTTCCTGCCAATTCTCTCTACTTTCTCCTCAGGAACGAAGGTCAGAACCAGGAAGTTCTCGTTCTCCTGCCTCAGGAAAACAGGAGCTTCACAAAGTGACCGCCCAGACTCCGGAGAGGAGCAGGGGAACACTGGCATAGAATCGAGCCCCATCATCCGCGCCACCACGGAGGGACTCACTGGCTGTTGCTTCTTCTGCGCAGCACCACTGTCACCGGCCGCATTGCCGCTGAGGCTCGCGCACAACAGTCGACGAACGAACGCAGTCACACAACCGGTGCCGGTGTTGGAATTCAAGCGGAAGGGGGAGGGTGGTCGAGGGGTCTTCATGAGGAGGGGGAGAAAGCAACAAGTGGAAGGAAGAAGAAGAAGAGGAGTTGTGGGTAGTGGTAGCGCAGTTAGAGGAAGATTTGAATGGGAAGAGGAGGGAACAGAGGAGGCAGAAAGCACAGGCTTTTGCTTTTGAAACGAACAGTGACGATAGAGGAGAAGCATAGGGGCGGGCGTTGTCGGAGGTGGGCCATGGAGAGTTGCTTTTGGTCTGGAAGGGTAAGAGAGGGAGGTGGGTGGAACGGAGGCCCGGCAAACTGCTTGTGGCACCAACAATTCTCCACCCTGCTGCTGCTGCTGCTGATTCAGTGTTTTGCAGGTTTTTGCTGCTGGTGGTGAGGCAGTCAAGTCAACAGAGTGTGACTGAGGAGCGTTAAATCTTCTCGAGGAAATTGACAAGAGTGGTCGTTAACGCCCAACGAAAGGGCAACCATAGCAGCGGATTACTACGGTAAGATGTCTATATAATTCTGACTGTTTACTCGTAAATGTATGAAAACAATTGTACGCACGAGAAATTTCTCTCATCCAACATTCATTATGATGGCTGCCATGCTAGATGACCATCCATGAGTTTTAAACTTATTTTCTGCTTCTCATTGAACCTGCAGTATTTGTCATCCAAGCTTCATCTTGAATTGGCTCGATTAGTCCTACTCACCTGCCAATATCCATTGCCACAGAAGAAATAGATTATGGATTAGAGCAAGGTTCAAAGAAAAGGAATAGGGGAGGATGAGATCCAATCACAAGAAACCGGCAACCAATTCTACACAAACTATTTCTGAAAATAAATTTATCAGACGGGTATACTTCAACAGTCTGCTGGTTTAAGATTTCGATGAATAATATACCTCAGAATCTTAAAAACCCATACATATTCATGAAACATTAAATCCAAAATTCACAGTTGGTTCTACGTAAAGCAATGTGATTCATCATGAGCTTATACACTATTAACATTTAGCACAGCTTATGTTGAGATATACAAAGCTTAAAAGTTCACTTTTCACTTTCCTAAACTTCCTGATCATCTTCTGCTGACAGAATAATACTACTGTCAGTATTGCATAGAACAGAACATGCAACTGGTAGTTCAAACCTTGATATTACAAAGTGATTCAGGAGTTGTGAGATTTGTCCCTCTTTGTCGTTCCTGAAGATGATGGTTCACCTATAAGTCGGAAGAAACTGGCAAAGGCTCTTTCTTTAAAGTTGTTGGCATCCCGGAGATTTCCTGGCAGAAGTCCAATCTTAGTTAAGTATAATAAAAAAAAAGGATACTAATCAATCCAAAACTTAGCAGGAAGTTTGTGCCATTAAAAAAGTTAAAAGTCTGGAGTTTCTACAGATAAAAACTAATGGCCAGAATTGCAGGAAAACAAAACTACAAAAGTAATTATTATAATATGCACATTCATTTCAAGTGAAACTGATAAAAACCTTATAAGAAGAGTTTCGACAAAATGGAAATTGCCTACTATTCCTTTGCCTTTGTCACAAGTGAAATTGCTACTCATGCTTGTACCATTTAGTGAACTCAAGCAAAAATATTTCATATAGTGTCAGAAAGTAATTTCATTATCTTGCTGAGGTTGTTCTCATGATAATAAATTTTAAAAAATAGTTTAGGAATTTTCTTTGCTTTACACGAATGGTGCACTAGAATGTCCAATGAATATAAAAGAATAAAACTCTATTGCACAATTTGGTTATGGTATTTGATGTTATCAATGCAGATAGAAGAGGGGAAGGTGAAAATGAAGCAACAGAATATGTACCTTCATTAAGTGTAATCTGAGATCACTTGGCCGAACTTCTTCCCCAATACAAACCATAACAAATTGAGAATACTGATACAGAACATCAGCAGCAGCTTGTTTTTTTTGTTCAGTCTGAATTAACACAAACACAGTAGCAAAAACTACCATAAAAATCAACCTAAGCTATCAAAGATATGAGCACAAAATACATTCATAAACAATAAAACATAATGAGTACTATCTCAGACAAACATGTGTTGCCTTGCTAAAATGATAATGTTGAGTCCAAACCCAAATACAAAATTGCGGGCGACATTATGCCTTAACAACTGGCATAAAAATAGTGTACACTAACGTTATCAACGCCAGTCCAGTCAGAATAAAAAAGGATGAAGGTTACATTATGCTCAGATAGAGAATCCAAGATTGCTTGCTTGTTATTCTTATAGACTCACATGAGCAAGAATAGTAGTAATAAGAATATGTTGGATTTATTTGTTAATAATAACAATAAGATGCTGTTTCAATTAATAATAAAGCAGCAGGTAAATACTGCAATTTATGCTATTGAAAATGTAAACAGTTCATGTTGGATACAGGCCAATGCAAATGATGCTGCTTCATTTGTCAACTATGCACTAGTAATATATAATGGTAAACTAAGATTTTTTGACGTATATTAAAAATAAAACCATTTATTTATTTATATTCGCTTCAACTTAGGATAAAGGTTATATATTACTTGATTATTCAATCATTCTTGAGTAGTAGTCTTCTTTGTTTCTCCCTTTTGCATCTCTCAAAAATGGACACTTTAATATGCATTCAGACAAACATTTATCCCTCTGTCCTTCTATGGCTAATAAGTTTGGAAAGTGAAAGAAAGTTCATATACATCTCTTTAGTACAACAAAAAAGACATCTTTAGCATGGGAAACAAAGACAGGTAAACCACAGGGCTTACCCCAGGAATGTTTTCAAGTTCTAATTAAGAAGTAGATGCATTTTCTTTTAAGGTGAAACAGAGAAACAACACTCATGCATAAATGAGGCCATCTACAAGTTTCACAAAACACAAATAATGATGGAAGAATAACATTCTGGCAGAACGACTATTTGTCCATTTTGCCAATCAATGTTTCTTTTTATTTTTAATATAGGATTTGTAAGATTAATCACAAATTCTTAGGAGTCAGTTATTAGTTTTCATAAGGCAATTACAACACCTCCAATCATTGTTGAGGCTAATTTTAATTAGTAAATCTGCGACCTTTCTCATATCACATTGCCAACTTTTAATTAACAACATCTACACAATACCTTAGCTACGGTTCCAGAAAAAAAAAGACAGACAATTGCCCAAAAAAGTTCTATGTTTCAGTTTTTTCTCCACTCAGATCCCTTAAGTGGCAAAAACGAAAAAGAGGCCTGGGCGGGGCAAAAACCTAGGGGAAAAAAAGATTTTTCTAAAGTAATTGGCAAAAAGAAAAAACAACCTTTCCATCCGTTATTTAAGATGGCGATTGCAAAAGAAAAAACACAGAATGAACTAAGAGATGTATGAAAAGAGTAGCTATGACGCACTAAGTATTATAGAAGTTTGAGTTGGAAACTCTTGAACGGATATATACTGCGCCAAATAATTCGTAATGGGTGTCAAATACATTTTAATTGCAAAGCTAAAGCTCCTGGAGGATGCCTATGGGATTGGGAGTACTGACGCTCCAGTTTCATATGCGAGACTCAATTTTGAACCAAAAAGACACGATTACAGCAAATATAATCTTCAAACATGAACTAAAAAGCCTCACTCGTACAAATCACATCGTTGATAAACAAAAATCTTACCGATAAATATCACAATTGATACCTCGTAATCATCCTCTACGATAGCCTTCGGCGTCCGCCCCATCGCATCTCTTCCTCTTCCAGACATCAGCGGCAGCGGCAGCGGCAGCGGCTCGATCCCTAAAACCCACTTTCACATCCCCAGCTTAATACGGCCCATGCAAAGTTTCATTTTGGCCCTAGTTTATTAAACGTATTTAAAATTTTAAAAACCTAACATTCTAGACTTTTTTTTAAAAAAAAATTTAAAAGTATATATATGTCGTTTAAACCATTATAACTGATCTGTATTGTAATTCATCTTCTAAATTGAAACTTAAACCTTTAGATCTTATTTTAAAAAACTATGGCGGCGTCGTATCGATACATTATTATTCCAGTATATAAGCATATAATTTATCACAGCCACTAATATTATCTATCATGGGTTCTTTTATTTTTGAACCCTGGTCCAGTAATTATCATCCTGGGCTTAACAAGGACGGCCCATTTCAGGTAATCGGATTCGGATTCGAATCCATTGACTAATGAGGATCGAGCGATTTGAAAAAGGAAATTAGGGTTTGCTGCTCCCGCTTCACTTGCCCCGTTCCATTCGTTTGCAAGACCCTTCTATAAAAGTTTCGCATCCACGGCTTCTTCCTTCCCCAAATCGTACGGGGAGGTTAGAGTTAGCGACCGCTAGGTCGAAGCCACGACCCAGGCTGCACTTAATCTTCTCCTCCGATCCGTGGCCTCGCTCTTCTTTGTTCCCTTTTGATTACAGTTAAGGTATCGCTCTCCGCCTTCCGACTTAGGGTTGCTTTATGAACCGATCGGATTCTAGATTTTTGCATCCATTTCGTGGTTTCTATGTTTGCGATTTCTTATCTTCTTCTTCCTTTTTTTTTTTTTTTGCTTGCAATCGATCATGTCGGTGGCGGATCCATATCTACTTTGCGCAGATTATTTGGAGTTGTTTCTTTGTTTAAACAAGTATGTGTACTTGAATGTGGATGCACTTTGTGCCGCTTTTGTTTATTCAACGAGGGATTAAATTTGTATGTGCTATGGCTTCTACATCATAATAGTTGGGTTTAGGGACTAGGGTTTTACACATTTCCTTCGCTGATGTTATTTATTTTACTTACATGCAAGAACACCGGCGTCTGTGGCTTAGTAGTCTGGTTCAGGGCCTAAGGTTCATACACATCTCCTTCGCGTAATACTTGTTTTTTTTTTTTACTTACAGCAGTAATTTCATTGCAGTTGTCCGAATTTTTCACGTCATTCCTGAGTTGGTTTGGGTATGTATAGATTCTTACTAGCCTGTTGATTATTATTCTTTTGAATGCCCCAATCAGAATCTTTTGAGCAAGTAAACCTTGTCTATTGGATTTGCATTGGTCTTAGAATACTTTTAGCAAAACTGATGTTTTCTTTGATCTTTATTTTGTTAGTTACAATGACGATCAGTACTAGCACGTCATGCTTACTTCTAGATTGTTATTGATCTTAGAAGATATGAACTGGGAATTGTTATTGATCACTATCAGCACGTCATGCTTAATTTGTTAGTTTCAATGATGATCTTTATGTTGTTTGATCTTCATTGTTTTGTTCATTACAGTGATGGTAATTACTAACACTTTCTTACTTCTAGATTGTTTTTGAATTTACAGCTTTTATGTGGGCATAGAAAAATTGAGATTGATTTCTCTCAACAACATTGTTAAAAATAAAGCTAAGTAAAATGTTATTTACTGAATAGTTGGTTGCATCATTAAGCGACCATACATTATAATTAAATTGCGCTGCTATGTTAGAAAACTTTCTCCAGGTAGATTATGGTTAGGCACTGGATTAAATTTCTTATTTTACTCATTATTTTGTTTTCTATTTGTTGCTTTATTTTTCTTTAGTGACTTGAACATGGCGATGGAGATTACCCAGATTCTGTTGGCAGCCCAATCTGCTGATGGGCAGATTCGAACTGTTGCTGAAGAAAATCTTAAGCAGTTTCAGCAACAGAATCTTCCTCTTTTCATCCATTCATTATCCACTGAGCTATCAAGTGAACATAAGCCTCCTGAATCTCGTAGACTTGCTGGCCTTATACTGAAGAATTCTCTGGATGCAAAGGATGCTGTCCGTAGGGAAGAACTGACTCAGAGTTGGGTCAGTATGGATCCATCTATCAAATCCCAAGTGAAAGAATCCTTGTTGCAGACACTTGCATCATTGGTTTCTGAAGCACGGCACACCTCTTGTCAGGTCATTGCTAAGGTTGCATCCATTGAGATACCCCGACGTGAATGGCAGGAGCTTATAGTGAAGCTACTGAACAACATGACTCAGCCAGATTCCCCTGCTCCATTAAAGCAAGCAACATTGGAGGCATTGGGCTATGTTTGTGAGGAGATATCTCCTCAAGACCTGGAGCAGGAACAAGTAAATGCTGTCCTCACTGCTGTTGTGCAGGGTATGAACCAAATGGAACATAGTTCTGAAGTTCGTCTTGCAGCTGTTAAAGCTCTCTACAATGCTCTAGATTTTGCTCAGGCTAACTTTGAAAATGAGACAGAGAGGAATTTTATCATGAAAGTTGTTTGTGAGACTGCTATGGCCAAAGAACCAGAAATTAGACAAGCAGCTCTCGAGTGTCTTGTTTCGATAGCCTCAACATATTATGGTTACCTTGAGCCATATATGCAGACTCTTTTTAATTTAACTGCTAATGCAGTGAGAGGTGACCAGGAGCCAATTGCTCTTCAAGCCATTGAATTTTGGAGCTCAATTTGTGATGAAGAGATTCAGATTCAAGAGGAAAGTGAGGAAGAAGATAGTGGAAGTTCTCCACATTCTAATTTCATAAATCAGGCACTTCCTGTGCTTGTGCCTTTAATGCTAGAAACACTGCTAAAGCAAGAGGAAGATCAGGACCAGGAGGATGGTGTCTGGAATTTGTCTATGGCTGGTGGAACTTGTCTTGGACTCATTGCAAGAACTGTTGGAGATGCAATTGTTCCCCTTGTGATGCCTTTTGTGGAGAGTAATATAACAAAGGGTGATTGGAGATGCCGTGAGGCAGCTACTTTTGCATTTGGTTCAATTCTTGAAGGTCCATCTGTTAAGAAACTTGCACCTCTCGTTCATTCTGGACTTGAGTTCTTGCTGAATGCAATGAAAGACCATAATAGTCATGTCAAGGACACAACTGCATGGACCCTTGGTAGGATATTTGAGTTCTTGCATTCGGCAAGTAGTGAATATTCAGTTTTAACTGCTGCAAATCTTCCGCGGATTATAGCTGTTTTATTGGAAAGCATAAGGGATGCTCCAAATGTGGCTGAGAAAGTCTGTGGAGCCATTTATTTTCTGGCGCAGGGTTATGAGGGAGGAGATTCTAGTTCGTCGTTGCTCACACCTTATCTAGGTGATATTGTTTCAGCTCTCCTATCTACAGCTGATCGGGCAGACACGAGCAATCCTAGACTTCGTTCTTCTGCTTATGAAACACTAAATGAGTTAGTACGATGCAGCAACCTACGTGAAACTTCAAGCATGGTTGCACAACTCCTCCTGGAAATTATGAATAGGTTAAGTAAGACTTTGGAACTCCAGATTGTATCCTCAGATGACAGGGAAAAACAGAGTGATCTGCAAGCCCTGCTGTGTGGTGTTCTTCAAGTAATAATACAAAAATTGAGTAACTCGGATGAGACAAGTTCCATAATAAACCAATATGCCGATCAGATGATGATCTTATTTCTACAAGTTTTTGCTTGCCGTAGTTCTACTGTCCATGAAGAAGCCATGCTTGCACTTGGTGCCCTTGCTTATGCTACAGGGCCTCAATTTGCTAAGTACATGCAAGAGTTTTACAAGTATTTGGAGATGGGTTTGCAGAATTTTGAGGAGTATCAAGTCTGCTCAATATCTGTAGGCGTTGTTGGTGATATATGCCGAGCATTAGATGACAAGATTCTTCCCTATTGTGATGGTATTGTGAGTCAACTTCTGAAGAACCTCTCAGATCCTGTTCTGCATAGATCTGTAAAACCTCCTATATTTTCATGTTTTGGAGATATTGCTCTTGCAATTGGTGAGCACTTTGAGAAGTACATTCCTTACGTGATCCCCATGCTGCAAGGAGCTGCAGATCACTGCTCTGAGTTGAGTCCAGATGATGATGATATGCAAGAATATGGCAATCAACTTCGACGTGGCATTTTTGAGGCTTACTCTGGTATCCTTCAAGGATTTAAAAGTTCCAAGGCAGCTCTGATGGTTCCTCATGCAAACCGTCTTCTAAAGTTCATAGAAGCTGTTGTCAGCGATAAGTTTAGGTAGGAAAAATCCTTGATAATTTTTGTTCTTTCCTTTTATGTGACATCTAAAGAAAACTTCAAATTTGGTTATTTTTCTAGGGATGAGGAGGTAACCAAAGCTGCAGTGGCAGTGTTAGGTGATCTTGCAGATGCTCTTGGTCCGAACACCAAAGTACTGCTGAAGGACCACACTTTTCACGTAGAGTTACTGGGAGAGTGTATTCAGTCGGACAATGACCAACTGAAGGAGACTGCAGTTTGGACGCAAGGAATGATTCAGAGGGTATTAGTTTCATGAGGCAAGATTTATATAACTGCGTTGCGTTAAAGGTGTCCGTCTACTTAGCCATGGTCTTTAGCTGTGTATCCCATTTTATGTTTTTATATTATTTCTGCACTTCTTTCGTGTCCTTAGTGTCCATGTTTTGCTACCCTTGGTTAAATGCTCGATATGGAGCTCGAACTTGTTTTACAATCCACTGTTTTGTGGTCAGAAAACATGAAATGCATGCAATCGGCTAAGGCTGCAACTGCACTGTTGCTTATTTTCTGCTAACTATTTTATTGCAGTTTTTGTGGTTAAAGTTTCGTTTTGCTGCTTCCACTCTTTATTGGTCAACTAATCTATAAGTGCATACATGCATTACAGATTGTATATCCATAATGTTCGCTTCAATGGCCTGTGAAATATTTCACCAAAAATATTATATTGGTATGAAATAATTTTGATGAAATTTTTTACTAAAAATATTTTCTATATTAGATGAAAAACAGGATAATATTTTTCTTCTCCAAGGGATTTGTGAATAATTGTAACGGGGCAGAATAGAAATGGATTTACAGTTGATAATGGAGAGCAGAAAAGCCAAAAAAAAAAAAAACGGAGCCATGCGCAGTCAATAGTAGAAGTTGAAAGTGCAGAGGATTATATAAGCATCAGAGGGTGAAGGTGGAATGGGGCTTATGGACCATAATAAAGAGTACTTATCGATTGAGGAATCGTTTTGGTGAATGAGTTGTTAGGGGGTGTTCAAAGGCTATATCAGATGGTCGACGGGAAAAGAATCATTTAGGTGAAAAAGTTAGAGTCGTAATAATTTTCATAAAAACGCTTTGCACAGTTATATTCACGGCATCACTGAGGTGGTAATCATGGATAAAATTGTCGCATAAAGTAAAGTCTGACCATATCCTCTCCCATTAGGACTAATTATAATTTTCTAATTTACTTTTTGAGAAATAATTTGTAGAGAGAAAAAAAATTTAAAGAAATTCTAAGGAAAGACATATAAAGTGATGGAGCCATAAAGGTGAAATGGTTAGCTCCATTAATATAAGATTTTCCTTAAGATTTTTTTTTGAGTGTATTATTGTTCTTTTTTTTTTCCAATGATGTGAAACAGTGGTGGGAGTGTCGATGGATTTCATCTTTTATCTCATTATATTGTACTTTCTCATGTTTTTCAATGTGAACTTGATGTGGTGGTAAGAGATATTATGTATTTCTTAAATAATCAAAATTTAATTTTCACATCCAGCACACCTAAGATGATTAAATTAAAGCTGGGGCACCATGTCAAGAGTCATTTCACTTCCTCAATTTATTTAGTGGGTGGCATATAGAACTAGACCGTCTGTTTTAGGATTAATTGGATGGTAGAATTTTAAATATATGGTATATATAAATTAATTTTTTTTAGCGGAAAAACAACCACATGGATGAGAGCAATGAGCCATTCAGGTTTAATGACTGATAAAAACTTTTCATTCGAATCGCCTGAACTAGCACTTCTCTACCACGATGCATACGATGGAAGGGGGGAACTATTTTGCTTTATTCTCCTTCAGACAACACAAATGCAGTAGAGATTAATAGAAGGGGGCGGGGCAATCGCCTCCTCTAGATAAGCCAACGCAGGACCCACTATTTTATTAGATTTAGATTGAATTTGAGTTGACCTAAATTTAAGGTTTAATAGATTTTTTTTAAGATTAAATTAAATTTCATTTTAAAAATTAGATTTTTTTATATATATTAAAATTATAAAAATGATAGAATATTTAGTTAAAAATTAAGAATTATAAAGAAAATAATTTAAAATTTTATTTTAAATCAGATTATTTGAATTATTGGGATTGAATTGGAATGAGTCAAATTGAGATTTAGAAGTTTTAAGTTGTATTTAGATTAAAATATTTAATAAAAAAATCAATCCCATCCATCCATGCGTTAGAATATGTGGAGGAGAAGGTTAGATCCTCTGATCTATTTTTTTTTTTTTTGGATCAGGGGATAATTTATATCCTATTTTATGGTCGGATTATGGACGTAATTATTTACGATTATCTTCCCACCTAAGTTGTAGTTTAAATAGGAGTTAGCGGCCGAGCTATCAGGCTCAGAGCTAGGTAGCCTCCGGACGACCTCCTGCTGCCTACCTAGATCCAAATTACCATCTAAATAGGAAGTGAATCCGACCATGATCTAGCTGCAAAATGAGATGCGGATCGTTCCCTAATCCACGAGGACCAGAGGATCCGTCTCGGAAGCACAGAGTGATCGCTCACCCGGTCGAGTATTGTGGTGCTCGTGAAGGCAATTAATAAGGGTATTCACTATTTGCACTTGTATATAAGAAACCCAATTTTAAAGTCCACAATTGCCATATGACACGTCGGAGGCTAGTGCCGCGTAGATTTTACGAGTGAGAGTTAATGTCACGCGTCTTCTTTTATAAGGATAATATGATGTGGCTGGCCAAGTCAAAAATATTTGCCATTTGGACCCAACCAAAACCCTAACGGAGTAAGTGGTGCACTATGCCTGCCATGGGTTCCGATCTTCTGTGGCGACGGGCCATTAGAGAGCTCGGCGAAGGCAGCAGCTCGGCTGTTCGGTGGTTCCTTCTTCCGCGCCGCTTCTTCGCGTCGTCATCCTCCTCTCCAACTTCGAGCCCTAGCCTCTCGATCTGGCGGCGAAAGAAAGAGATGGGAAAAGAAAGCATCTTTGTGGTCCATCAGCTGAAGCGGCTCGCTTCTGCTGGGCCACGCCTTGACTGTTTCATGAAATCTAATGTCACTCGGCTTCTGAGAACGGATTTGCTCGCCGTGCTAGCCGAACTCCAGCGCCAGGACCATGTGTTTCTCTCAATGAAGGTGAGGCACATTTTCGTTAATCTTTTTTCTTGTTAGATTGTTGTTGTGTTGTTGTATTAAGTTGAATTTTATGCCTCTTGCTAAATGGCACAAAGATGAGATGAAAGTTGAAGTCAATGAGACAAAAATTGTAGTCTTTTGGTATCATTTATTATATGTGATGCTGGATATCAGAATTTTTCAATGACGAAAATTAATTGGAGCCTATTTCGCCAGTGTGTCAAGGATGCGCCGCATGCTCTTGACCCGCGCGAAAAGAATGATGCTCAAGTGGACTCAGGTTGCCAACACCAATGATTGAATCAATTCATCAATAAATAGGAAAAAAAGTGGAGTTGGGAGAGGAAGGGTGCAGTATGACTTACATGTTCAAAACTTTCCTGCAGGGAGGGATCACCCATCTTTGTAGTTGTTCATGATGCATCCTGAAGTGGTGAGCATGGGACTCTGATCATCTACTACTCTTGTCGCCGTGTCATATCATGGCCAAGTGTTGTTAGGAAACACCAACTGTTGTGTGGCTTGAGAATGTGGCCTGCAGTTGATGTTCTAGGTGATCCAAGTTAGTAGGGTTCATGTGCTTTTGTTGTAGGGTTGCAGGTCTAGAAACACTGCATTCTTTATGCAATTGCATGGTCAGATGCTAATGCTGCTTTGCTAGATAATAGGTATTGCCATGCCAAGCCGTTATCCATGATTTAGGTATTCTTGGTCAGAATGGTATATTATGTTTTTCTGATTGTAGGAAATTATGTTGCAGTTTTCATCAAATATTTTTACTGAAATTATGCTTTTAGGCATTGACCAGGACACACTTTCTTCCTTGATTCTACTCAAATTTACATTATAGGGTACATATAGGATTATGGCTCGACGACTACTAGTCATATTTGTTCTCCATGCTTGAGGTATTTATAGTCAGAACACTACATTAAGTTGTGATGACTTGCAGGAGTTAGGTTGGGTTTTTTAGTTTACTACTTACCACCCTACCTGAGTTCACATATTGAGATAGTAGAATATAGAGTATGCAGAATTGGGAGATAAGTGTTCCCTAACATCCTTTTGCTAACAAGAAAAATATAGTTTTTCACGCTTACATGCTAAATTTATGCGAAGTACCTTCTTAGATTGAGTAAATGGCCCTTAGTTCTTATCTCTGCAATTCAAAGATGGCCAATGTGAGATCACATGGGTCGCTCATCCCCTCCTGCTATTGTAGGATAATGTCCTTTCTGTGCTGTTGCCTTTTCTCCTTTAGTAATGGTGTTATGACTAGATGGGTAATGAGCTGTGAGCATGCATGTGCTACATCTAGGCTATCTAGCATTAAACTGATCAAATCTTTCTAGTTTGAGTTTAAATTCTTTGATAGTGTCTCACATCTGGCGAGAGGCAATATGATGGTTCAATAAAGGGTGCCTCCTTCAGTGGAAATATATAAAAATTTCCCTGACAGCTATTCTTGATGTCAGGGTTGCAGGGAAGATCAACATCAACCTTGATGAGGTTTTTGAGTTGGGATTGTAAGGATGATTTGAAGGAACAATATAACATGTTTGTGTTGTATATGCAACTCCAGCCACTCTTTCTAGCGAGATTGGGATGCAGCCAGTTCCTAATGGCCCTACAAAAAACTGTTGGTTCCATGTAAGATTATTATCTGTGTGATGCCTTGCATATAGTTTAATGGCTGGACAAGATCAATGAAGTTGTGGACACATGACTTGTCATTGTTGTCTATTGGTTATAGAAATAAATAGCTTTATTTTTGATATGCATGCTATTACAATGCCATCGCATTCTCTTATTTTAAAGTATCTTCAGAGTGATTTACCCAACAAAGCTTGTCCTTATTAATGTTAAAAAAGGGCCTGAATGCTTAGATCCACCTAAGCGTAGCTGCCTTGGCATTGCTTCTGGAGTGTGTACATTCTGACTGGATGTACTCCACAGCGTAGCTGCCTTAGAGTTCTTATTTGACAGATTCATGCTTTATAAGTATGTGTTAACATTTCTGTCAAAGTTTTATGTTTTGTTTTACAAGGAAAAAACATTTTTTTCCCCTTCTTCCACGTTCTGACCAGAAGTTTGTACTCATATCTAAGTCAATTATAACATGACTGACCTTGATAATTTCATCAGATATATGATGCTGTCAGGAAGGAGATATGGTACCGGCCTGATATGTACTTCTACAGAGACATGCTCATGATGTTGGCAAGAAACAATAAGTTGGAAGAGACAAAACAGGTTTGGGCACACCTGAAGAGTGAGGAGGTCCACATTGATCAGCATACCTACGGGGATATCGTGAGAGCTTACTTGGACGGAGGGCTACCTGCCTTTGCAATGGAACTTTATGAAGACATGAGGAGTTCTCCGGATCCACCATTGTCTCTCCCATTCCGAGTCATGTTGAAAGGTCTCATACCCTATCCTGAATTAAGGGAAAAAGTTAAGGATGACTTCTTGGAGTTATTTCCGGGTATGATCGTATATGATCCACCAGAAGATTTGCCTGATGAATAGCGATTATTCTTGTTCCGAAGAGGCATCAAAATTTGATTTGTCAATCTGCAAGTGCATTTTTACAAGGTGATGGTACTCCATGGATGCAAGCTTTTGGTACTGCTGTCAACCAAAGTCTATCAGAATTGGTTCTTATGTCGAATACGAGTTGAAGAACTTTCACTCCATGAAATAAGCAATTGTTGTAGAGTAGCACCACTAATTGCTGCAACTATGGTATGATTTGGAGTGTTAATGAAGAGTTTTATTGTCATGGTACCTGAATAGTAAATCAACTTTTGTAGATAACGATCTGTGATTATGCAGCGTAATCGCTAGTGGGGCAGCGTGCCATTCTAGTTTGGAGATAAAAAAATTTAAAAAGGGTGTTCTTTATTATTATAATCATAAACGCGTGCATCATTGTGATGATTATCAAAAAAGATGCCTCAGGGATGTTTGCTATCCTTTTTTTTTTTATCTTAATTTTCTGAAACATGATAAATTGTTTATCGTTGCCAATTTGACGTAAATACCTTTTAATTGATGTATATAATTATTTATTTTTTACACTGTTGAATATTCACTTGTCAATTTAGAAAAAATATTTATCTTAAAGTAATAAAAAGGAATAGAGCTTGTTTTGTTAATTTGAGAATTTGAAATGTAGATTGCAATAAATCTAGGAGAAAATAAATTATTTTATTTTATACAGTAAAGGTGACGAAATAGTCTTTTGAGAATAATTAAAACAGAAACATCTATTT
>JBBPFQ011358996.1:0-18841 GCA_037974815.1 Kaempferia elegans | reverse complement strand
AAAATTTTTAAACAAATAAGTTTTGATTGTATTATCTAGATTTGACCGAAATAATATTAGGTTATATTGTATTTTTTTATAATTTTAATTATGTAATTATTTGATAATCATATAATTAAGATTATACATATGATAAAATAAATCAAAATTTTAAAATCACAGAGAGAGGGAAAATTTTGGAAAGAAAAACAAAGACAAGTAGGATGTCACGGGAGAATAGCGTGCGTCAGTGGCCGTTTTAATCGTACTTTTGCGAAAATGTCCAAATATTTTAACAATTACAACTACATCGATTTTTAGAAATGCAATGCAATGTGTAAACAACGAACGGCAAAGACAAGAAGTTGGTCCATCGCTCTATATTAATTTAGTATCGTTCTAACATAAAATAATTTTATAACTCCAATTAATACACATCATTTCTTATATAAAAGGAATATTTTTTAAAATCTTACTATATTATTAAGAATATGACCTCAATACTAACTAATTTCTAATTAATTTGGTGAAGTCTAAGATGAAATTACATTAATATTCCTCAGTTACAGGTATTATAATAATTAAGAATATTTTAATTATAAATTTAATATTATAATATATTATAAAAGCAGAAAACATATTAAAAAAAGAAAAAGACATTTACACAATTTTGATGCAAGTGATTAGTGGTGCACTGTTTATTTGTACTAAAATGGTGTAAAATGGATTTAATTGATGTCTCTTTTTTTATACCAAAATGGTATAAAGAGGTTGTTGGAGATGCTCTTATTATTTTTAGTTAGTTAGTTAGTTAGGCTAAAATTAATAAAATTATTATTTATGCATGAAATTCAATTAAAAGTTTCTTTTTTCTAAAAAAATAGTTTTCATTGAGATATAAATATATAAATTGGTCAATACAAATAGATTTATTTATAAATATTTATTAAATATACTATTAATAATGATATATATAGACACAATTATATTTATATTAATTGGATAAGGCAGGGAGGCTGTTGACGCCAAGCGTCCGTCGCCGATTTGGATGCTTTCGCGATAAGAAGATTACGCTTCGTTATCCGTCCGCTTCGACGCCATGAGCGTAACCTAGCTAGCGCGTGGTGTCGCAGTGAAGCATCAGTTCGAAGAATGGCGGCAGTCTCCTTTCTCTCCGCCCCGACTTTGCTCCGCTTCCGTCCTCGCTCTCTTCCAGTATGCCTGCGGCTCTCTTGCTTTGCATTCTCTTGCCGCTTTGATGTGCATTTGTGTGGATTTCACTAAGTTTGTTGTTTTTTTTTTTTTTGCCCTATTACCTGATAGAAGCAAAGAGTGGTTTGCTGCTATCACAAAGCCGATGACTTTGGCATTGCCGACGCAGGAGAAAGATGCCTGCCGACTAGAAGGGATGTTCTTAAATGCTTGGGTGTTGCAGTTGGCATGGTATGTCCGTCCATCGCTTTCAGCTACATTTGGATCTCATCTGCTTGGATCATTATAAAAGATTGTTTAGGTAGTGTCTATGTAGCTATATGTTTATTCAATGTTCGAGAATGTAAGAGAATCCAGGCCAGTGTAAACAAGAATAATCTTCATCCCTTATGAATTTCCCTGACCTTCCTCTTTGTTGAAGGAAATGAAGAAATGATTGGTTTTGATTATATTCCATTCCAGAAACTTGTTTCTACAATGTTTGATAATAAAAGAGTATCTGGATCAGTGTAAACAAGAATAATCAATATTCCTTGCAAGTTCCACGCAATGTATTTTCTATTAGTAGCAAATTGGATATTTCCAAAAGATATAATAATATTTTTTATTCATGTCCCACATTCTGATTTAATATTGGTACAACTGGTTCTTCCCTTGCCAAATCAGACACATTCTTGGGCTATGATTATGCTTTTGCATTACTTGTTCCTGTTATGCAAAAACATGTTGATGCATTGAAAGAAAGATCGATGACCCTATGCTAATTGTGACAATAGGAATTGGTTGCAACCTCAGGGCCATTCACCAAAGTTTCCTATGCTGCTGATTTGATTCAACGTCGGCAGCGTTCTGAGTTCCAATGTAAGCTTCATGTATATTGGTATATCCTTCCTTATTGAAGTAAGCACATTTTCTCAGAATTAAGTTTCCATTTATTTTGGTTGCAGCAAGTATCAAAGATACTCTCTCTAAAGCTATAAAGGTAACTGTAACATAAGCTTTGTCAAGCCTCATATCAATGATGGGCTAAATTCTGTATCTGGTATATCCTGAGATGTTTACTTTTTTCGCATCATTTAAAGGAACATTCAGATCTTATTCCATCCATACTTATTCTCGCACTGAATGATGCCATGACATATGACAAGGTAATGCCTCTATTACTCATCCAAGATAGGAGGATACTTTTCCTTTCATTTCATGTAATACAGCTAAGTTGTGCAGTCAGCTGAGTTTGAAAGTAAATTTCTAGGCTACAAAATCTGGAGGCCCCAATGGATCAATTCGCTTAAGGCATGTGTCTGATTACACACAAAAAAAGTCTCTTTTCAATAGATTTTCGGTATCTTCTACTCTCAGATTTGGTTGCATAACTAGATTCTTCCATTAATCTTTTTCCTTCTCATTAGCCCTGAAATAGGGAGACCTGAAAATAGTGGGCTTTCTGCTTCTTTGGATCTCCTAGTTGATGCCAAGAAAGAGATAGACTCATATTCCAAAGGCGGTCCAATTTCATTTGCAGACCTTATCCAGTATGCCGGTGAGCTAATTGTTAGTGTAGAAGCAATATATTGAAAAGATACTAGTTCTTACATAGAATGCTCCTAGATCTTCTGCTTCTAAGACATTAAAGTTTATCAGCTTAATCTACGATAAGCAGTTTTTATGAGACATCCTTTATGAAAAAAAGCAGGCTTTAGGAGTCAGGACTACTTATTTTGTTTCTTATCTATAATGCTTCTATATTAAGGATTGATAACTTAGAACCTGTGCTGATAATATTTAGAGCGAAGTGATATGGTAATAGTTTTGTGACCTCAGTCATTTGTATGCTTGTATTATAATTTTCCATTGAATTGACAGCATTTATAATGGACTTTTATTTGACTTTAATGAACTCTATAAACACAGCCCAATCAGCGATAAAGAAAACCTTTATTGATTCTGCAATCACGAAATGTGGAGGGAAGGAAGACAAAGGAATATTTCTTTATTCGGTATATGGCTCTAGTGGTCAGGTTGGTTCCTTAAATGAGAAATTTATTTATTTTTCCAAAATAAGAGTTAATACTATTTTCTTATCCACCCCTAGAAATGCTAATAAGTTCATCATGATCAAATGACAACACCTCAAGAAACCTACTTGATTTAGAACATGGGTTGATTTATTTGTAGCCAATATCTCAAGTAAGACTAAGAGTGTGGGTTAATTCATCTAGTGTAAACATCCTTTTTCTTTGGTATCTAAAGACATTTTTGAATTTTATGTCATTTCAATTATTTGATTTTGTTATTGTAATAATGGACAGAATAATCAATTTCTTAGGTCCCCATGATTCTCATAAGTTGATGGTTTTTTACTATGCCATGCCTTTGGATTTTGGTGCAAAACCTCCACTTATCGATTGGAAGGTGATGTGAGAATTATGAATTGAAATATTCTTGAAATCTCTCGTTTTCTTTTTGTAATATTCCTTTTTGGTTTTCTATTCCCCTCTTCACTCTTTTCTTCTTCCTCCGTTCTCCTCAACTTTTTTCACCCCTTCTATATTCTTGTATCAAATCCATTGTCTCTTCTTCTCCTCATTATCTCATATCCTTTCCTAATAAAATAGCATGCACCTGATGACTGATTCATGATAAAGAGAAAGTTGAAATATATGGATGACAAGTAACAACTTCCATCCAAATTTTAAGAATGATCCAAGAAAAAACTGTGTTAGAGTGCACCAGTTGAGCATGCCCAAAATCAGTGAACATATCCATCAACTTGTTTTAAATAGCAGCTGTATCTGTCAGACATTAGACTTACCTTGGTTTTTTTTATTGGAGCAAAAGGTGATATTGTTCACCCCAAGCTTGGTTTTTTTATGATTCTTACGACTATGAATAATGCCCCAATTCATGCTTGGAATGTTTCTATCATGGTCCACTGGGTCTTCTATAGGCTAAATTCTTCACTTGACTATTGAATTTCAGCCTCGAGTGCTCTCATCTCGGTTTGAACCACAATCTCCACTAAATACGATTGTGCTGGAGGAACAAAGCTAACTATCTCCTTAATTCCATTTACTCCAACAAAGAGGGCGCTAATTTTGTTGTAGTTTTTATGGGTGTAATTGTTAAATATACTATGTCTCTATTTTACAGATATCTAGTCAGCAAACTGTTCATGCTGCAGAATCTCTATATGATCTATTTGTCATCATAGGCTAGGTTTAAGGATCTTAACCTCAGAAGACTCCAAATAATATTAGTACATCTGTAGACAATGTATCGAATTTAGTTTTATTTTTAATCGCCAGTTCATTTAACTTTTCATGGCAATTAGCTCATGCCTCCACAGACTTGGTATTGGATATATAATGGGTGTCAGCCTTATAGAAGTTTTTTTGTTTACGTGGCTATATATCCAATGGTATTGTATTAAAACCAAGACTAAGATTTGCATTGAGCACTTCAGGACATGCTTGCCTTACAATGGCTAATCCATGTTCCGTGTTTCACTGCCTGTTTTGCATTTCCAATCTTGGAAATTGCCATAAGGCGCTGGTAAGATATGAATTGTTACTATTTGTACCTTTTCCCTGTGATCTTTGACCTCAATGTAGAGCACATGTATTAGATTTTCTGAAAGAAAATTGAGGTCATCTTCGATATATTCAATAAGAATTGAATCATTGAATACAGAGAAAGTAAAGAGGTGAGTGAAGAACCTGTACTAGATTACTATTGGGATTCTCTATTTTATGAGCTGTGTTAAAACATTCTGAAGATAAAATGATGCACCTTTCCCATTTGTTCAGTGGGGCTTGTTTGACAGACAATTTGGGCGAAAAGATGCAGAGGTTCCTGATCCTGAAGGAAGGATCCCTCAGTGGAACAAAGCTTCCGTTCAGGAAATGAAAGAAAAGTTCATTGCCGTAGGCTTTGGTCCTCGCCAGGTACTTATGAAATTTAGCCGCCATTTGCAACTATTTAGATGTTCAAAATTTCAATTCCAAACCAACATCTGTGCCACTTTCACTGTTTACCTTAGTAACATATGGCCGCTTCGGAAACAATTTCGTCATCATTGTTATAGTATTGGGAAAAAAAACTGATATCAGTAGATAAAATTTATCAGGGCATGTAGTTTCCATGTATGCCCAGTCATCGCTTCAACAAAACTCCGGCCATATCAAGACCACAATTAAAACTGCTCATCTAGGATTTCATTCACCGAATATGATTCCGTGAGATAAGAGCATCCTTTTTAGTATAAATGATTAACACATCTGCAAAATTCTTTTGAGCTTCCAACATACTTTCTTTATTTTAGAATCTAGGATTTACTCTGGTAATTGATATCTGAATTCTTTGGATCTCTCATCAGTATATCCCTCAATTTATTTTTATACTTTTTGCTAATCTGTTGTTTAAGGATTAGTTTGCAAATTTGCAGCTTGCAGTGATGTCTGCATTTCTCGGTCCTGACCAGTTGACAACAGAGAGCTTTTTGTCAACTGATCCTGATGTTCGACCATGGGTCGAGAAGTATCAACGAAGCCGAGAAACTGTATCTCAAACCGATTATGAGGTGATTATAATTACGAAAACTAAACTTCAGCGATAATTGTTTTTATTAGCCTTCATAATTTAACTGTTCCTACTACAACGGACTATTCTTAGTCTTATGGTTCTTTTCGTTTTGTTTACAGTAGAAATTTCATGTCGAATGATTGTGTTCTTCAAATGTTTTTCATGTTAGGAATTGGATAAATAAGGAATTAAATAGGAATAACTTTTTTTTTTGTTTGGTTCATAGAATTGAACAGACACTGAATAATTCTTTGTTTGTTTGGTAGGAAAGCTGTAGGGATATAAAGAAGAGTTTTTCGCAATGATAAAAGTGGAATATCTTTGTTCAACTTCTAGCTCGAACAATCAACCCAGTTCAATGTGATTGATCTATATCACCTACCCAGCCTATTGGTTCCTGATGTGACAGACCCATCGAGCCCAACAATTATCCATCTACTCAAACTGATCTTCTTAACTCGCTTGGCATGCCCCTCCCAACTGCTTCGATCAGTTTGCATCTGCGATCCGAGCAACTTTATTTGGCTTGTTTGGCTCATGTAGCTCAAATAGTCCATCTTGGACTCATCTATCATGGCTCAACAGGATTGCCTGCCCATCTCTGCTTGATTGGTTCGTTCAGCTCAACTAACCCAATCACTTTGCTCTGCTTGGTTTGCTTGAGCGATGCACTCAGCCTGAGTGGTGTGCTCGATTTGTCTGCTTGTTCCACGTTCGTAATATATATTTTGGAGGGTGACTTAGGTAAGGATATTTGAAAAAAAAAAAAAATACAATAACAAGAATCAAACTTTTATGTCACCAAGTGAGGTCAATCATATAGATCCTTCTACCATCCCCTACTAACCAACAGTAATAGGTTTCTTTAGTAGGTGCACATAATTGCAAAAATTCATTATCACTGTTGTGATCTAATGGTTGTTCATTTCAGGTTGATCTTATAACAACACTCACAAAACTGAGCACTCTAGGCCAGCAAATAGATTATGAAGCATACACATACCCTCCGAAGAAGATCGAGCTGAGCAAATTAAAATTGTGAAGAAACTCTTCGGTGCTTGCCTCTGTGATTAGTGGGTATTTATGCATAAAGCATGAAGTAGCAATTCTTGGCAATGGAAGTTTTGTTGTTCTCATATTGTAAACCCTAGTTATTATATAAATATAGTCCCTTGTTATAGGGAAAATAATAGTGATGGCAATTTCTCTGCAAAACAACAATGATATTTGAGCTTGGTTTGTTTCATACTTGTTTAAATAATTTTTTTTAACTTGAATATGCTATTTTACCTTTTGGTCTCATGAGATCTTCACAATCGTGCATAATTTGTGGGTCTCATTGGTACCTCAAACAGGACGAATATCATAGAAATCAACTTTTAAATGTGCATAAATTATACTCAAAATTTACTTGGTAAATGATTTCACGGAAAAATATACGTAAATATAAAAACAAAAATGTACATAATGTGGATCATTAAACATTTCTACTCACCCATTATGATATGAAAAGTAATATAATGCAACATAACATTTCAGTTTAATTCTATATATATTAATATAAAAAAATGGCACTGAATGAACTGCTGATTAACAAGTACTTCTGATAATTAAAATGATCAAATCTCTAATCTAACCTCTCATCTAACTTGTAATAGATCATGCAACAAAGTAAAAAAAACAAACACAAGATTGTGAGATAAACCAGAATTGCCGAGAATTAACAAGAGGGAGACTGTCGTTTCTAAACACGAGCCCACCATTGTCTTTAACCTATGCTCCCTAAAAATTCCATGGGAGAAATTCGAGTAATACAATACAAGTCACCCAGATGGAAAATTCCCAACAGGATTGAACACAAATATTACAACTACACGAATAATGTACAAAAATGTTTGAACACGTATATATATATATATATATATATATATGTTGTTTTTGCAGGTTGGCATGGAAGCCTTTTGTCTGCTTCTGCCGAAAATCGCACAAAATGCATTGCTAGGACTCTAACTTCATTTGGCTCATAGAAGAAACAGGCATTCTTGGTTCCTTTTCTAAGGTCTACTGTTGGCCTAGTCGTTCCTGCATGAGCAAAGTTGGTGAAAGTCAAATTGAGAAACACGAATGTGGTAATGAATACAGCAATACGAAATTTTGGAATACAATCGCCAAGTTTTGGGAGGTGAACAAGTGGCACTTTCAGTTCCATTTTTCCAGTTAGCTAGGCATATCTGGTTCAACCAGGATTTAGTTTTGCTTCAGGTTCAAGATTAAACATTTGAACCAGCCAGTCTGATCAAATTTTGAAAACAGGAAATAGAACAATATAGGACAACCATTAGCAGTTATAGGTTTGAAGACCATTTAAATTGTAGAAATGAGAATATATTGAACAATTAATGAAGGTGGAGCATTAATAAGTATGTAATCATGACAGCTACATCTTAACTACGAAAATGAAGCTTGAATGCCAAGCAACACAAATTTTTAACCGTTTTGTAATAAAATACTTGAGTAAAGAAGACATGATCATCTGATAATTTGCTAGTAAAAGAAAATGAATTGAGATAAAGTTAGAAATGGATGAAACCTGAAGCATTTGCATTAACTTTGGATGCTGCTCCAAAAGCTGGCAAAGCTTGTCCCGGTCACTCAGCAAGGACTATTAAACCAAAAGAAAAAGGACTCAGATGCAGGAGCAAAAAATACAAGACCATGGAAAATACAACTTAGTATCAGACAGACACCTGGATGGCCTCAGGAGAAGAAAAATATTGCTGCAAAGTCATCCCTGAATCTTTTTGTTGAGATTGGGAATTATCAGTTTGGAGATTTTGAGCCGGTTGTTGAACTTGCTCAAGAGTTGACTGCGTGGGTTGCAAGAGAGATTCCTGTTGTGTTTGATAATAAAGTTGTACTCGTGGAACCTGAATTTGCTGGGGAACCTGCAATTGATTAACCTGAACTTGGACAGGATTTTGCTGAAGTTGCACGGCTTGATCAGATTGGGTTTGCAAGAGTTGATTGGACAGTGCCAGTTGCTGAGCAGAGCGTGGCAATTGTGGTTGAGGTGGTGGTGGCCGGGGTAGTACAGACTGCAAAGCAAACTGAGAGCCAGTAAAATGTTGTGAAAAGCTTGATGTGTTTTGGATATTCTGCATCGACGATGAACTGAAAAATGTCCCAGATACAGAAGCAGGCCGGCTTATAAATAAAGGAGGTGTAAACATAGGTAACGAATAAGATGTGAAGCCATTTCCAGATACAGACAAAGCTCCATAATTTGTGCTATTCAGGTTATTGGAAGCTATATGAGTCTGGGCTCCGACATTGGTTAATGGATTGCTAACTGGAGCCTGGGAACCAGAAAATATTTTAGATGAATGATTAACTGAGGAAGAGAACGGTGGCGGCACAGGAGGGAGAGGCGGCACTGATTGCACTGAGGTAGTAGAAGTAAAGCTGTCAGAACGAAATCTACTGCTAGACGTCATATTCCAATGTAACTTGGAATCAACACCAGGCAAAGCATTTGCAAATGAACTACTGCTAGTCGATGGTGCATTATCTGATTGAGGCTGCAAAACAAAAATAGAAAGCTCATTTTCCCGAATATGTAAAAAGGTAACCTGTGAGTTATAAAAAAGTTCATCATTATTACAGATGCAGCCATATTAGAAAATTTACTGATACCTACATCAAAAAATCGTGGGGGATATCCTGAAGGGATTGGAGGTTGCATATCCCTTGCACTGTTTGAGAAAGGCAATGTGTGGCTTCCAACAGGCTCTAAAATGTGAGTTGATGCAGCAGCAGGAGGGGGCATTGGGGGTAAAGGAGGCTGGTTCATTAGGAGTCTTGATTTGTCATGTGATCCAGAAGATATGGAACCATCAGCACCTCTCTGTGGGCTGTGACTATGCCGAAGTGTTGACGATGACAAAGGTAGCACTGAGGATGCAGCAGGGGATAGATTCTGTGTGTGTGGCAAAAATCCCATCGTCTTTGACTGATGGTGGATAGAAATTCTTGACCCATCATTAGGAGACACATATTTTGATTCCTCGGATTGCTCACAAGAAGAATTTTCACCAGCCATGCCAGTAAAGTTCTCCAAAGAAGCATTCACTTCTTGAGACGCTGGAACATCAGACATTGAAGCTAATTTCCCTAAAGGATTACCAGCACGTAAGCTTCCGTCTCTACTTGATGAAGGTGGTTCTACAGAAAGCCGAGTAGTCTCATCTGCATCACCTTCAATCTCTGCAGCAACCAAACTTGGCGAACTTTCTCCAATGACAACAGGAGGACACAAACTTTCGTCTGGTTGAGGGAATGGCAGTTGTTCGTCAGATTCTGATTCCTCATCAAACACAATATTGATCCCTTGAAGATCATCGTCTAGATCTGTTTTCATTTGCTGTGGTTTATCTGTCTTACCAGAATAGCTGGAATTGGCATGCATCAAGTTCTTGAACTGTGAGCTATCACCGACTGCTGTGTTCATATGGTTTTGGCGCTCCTTTTGTCTTGCCATAAATTCATCCACATGTATCGACGGAGGTCTTCCACTAATGGAAATACCACGAACAGAACTTCCTGTATTTGGCCCATTATTTGCACCGTCAATGTTTCTCTCCCTAGCAACATAATCATCAACATGCATGGAAGGCGGTCTACTGGTGTTAGGCTTCCTATGGCGAAATGTGTCTCGCCGCGTAGGTGCTGAAGAAGCACTAGCAATACTCATTCCTCGAGACAATGCACTAGATCCAACCGCTTCGGGTCCAAGGCTCTCACGTGCACGTTTGTTTGGTCCATCTGCCGCCAATTTTCTTCTAGAAGAGAGGGCCGGTGTCAATTGTCTATCAAGAGAAGAATCAGCACAGTCCCACATGAATTTCTCTGCAAATTCTCCGGTAGAAAATTCATTACTAATTTCTTTAACATCTTGGTTCAGCATCCATATGTTTGACAATGGTAACACTGTTTCATCAGACCTTGACATTTCTGTCAAATATGGCATCATAAGTGATGGAATAAGTAAAGATTGAACATTAACACAAGGGTTATAAGAATCTTCACCTGAAACAGAGCCAAAAGAACTGGAAGGGCCTTGCAATAAAGATAACATTGACTTTAAGGAATCCTTGACCTGCAAGTTAAAGTGTGCTAATAATAGACAAAAAGCCATTATACCCAACTATTGGGGTTGCCTACATAAATATAATCCCTCATTGTAACTTGTGCTATATGTACTAAATTTTAATTGTATAACCTAATATTTCAGAAAAAATAGAAATTATACTTATCATACCTGACAGAGTGTTGCCTTTCCAACCAATAGAGCTATATCCTCATCATCAATAATTCTCTGCTCCAAATTTTCAATTGTATCACACACATTTTTCAACTTCTCATCTTCAGCATGATTGACATCAGATGAAAGCCCAAAAAGGCATTTTAAAATCGAGATCCCATCCAACCTAAGGCAATATAACCAAAATGACACACCATAGCATCATACATACTTTATATGGAAATTTGAATGCCATAAGGAAGAATAAACAATATTGAAATACAAATGAAGACAGTTAAAGACTAAAGGGAACCAATAATGGATTAGTTGAGTGTTAAACATTTAAAACAATTATATTAGATGTAGAACTTTGTGAAGTGAGTTTAAGCATATATTACATTACTACTTGCACTCCTATTGATTTTCATGCTTTTTTCCCCAAATGCACGAAAAGATGGCCTTTAAGTGCCATACTCTGTCATGAACAATATAGTCTAAGTCCCACTACGACCAAACCAATTGACAATTTATAAGTTGTTGGATTTTGGTAGTTAATTAAGGTGCTTATGATTTTAACTTTATTCTATTATTGTGACTAATGATAATGTTAAAAATTCACAAAGATTTCACAGGGCCATGATTTAAGGAACATGATGGAACTCTTTTGTATATAATGTTTAGTGAATTTTCTATTGTGTTTAATATTTGAATTTCTTAATTATCTAGGATTTGATAAGGTATAACCAGTCATGTTTAAAATTGTTATAGATTTTTGTATGGATTGAGCAATAATATAACAATGAAACTATGAAATTTTAGTCTGTAATCTTGGATTTGATCAGGAATTTTCTATTAAACTCTTCGAATTCTGGTATGGGTTATTTTTTCACAGGAATTTACTGTGATAAGCTTTTGTTAATGTTTTCCACTGTTGTTCTTAATGCTGTTTGAATATTTTAAATTTTCTGCTAGGGTGTTTTACTTAGAAACAATCTAAACAAATGGCATAAGTGCGGCAGTTAGAATTGAATCAACATCTGTTGGGGGAATGGTGGAAGGGATTGAGTTATTGATGTGAGATGGATCCAGAAAAAAAGGATGCCAGAATTTAGGAACATTTTGTGTACATATATTTCAGAGAAAAAAGAAGTCAAAGACTCAAAGTGATAAAGTGGCTGAAAGACATGAAATAAATTGCTCGCAGTTTAGTTTACTTCTAGTGACTGAATGTGTGCTTGTCATGTGCAAATTCAAGTATTTTATACTTGTCCATGGGATCTTGGTGCTGTCATCGGTTAATAATGAAGTAAATTGTTATGCCAAGTGTCTTCATCACTTTGAGCCGGGACATTGAATGTCTACTAAGAAACCTCAGAAGCTCAAAGCATAGCTACTATATTTGCTTTAACATGGACAATAGTTGATGGTAAATGTGAGGCCTAATAAGTGAAAAATTAATTTGAAACAACTCAAAGCAACAAATAGGATGGCAACATACTAAAAAACATTATTATCACAAACTACATTCATTACCTTTACTGTGTTATCAAAACAGGAATTTATTAAAGCACAACTGAAGATCATAGATGTTTACCCACTTCAATAAGAGCATAAAGAAAACCTATGAGTGTTTTTTTTGTTCCTTTTCAAGAAAAATTGGCTGAAAATTTGGTAATCTGCACAATACATGTGAGCACATGACGATTTTGACAAAGATTAAGCCACAGCTACCAAATCAAGGCAGTGATCCCAACAATATATTTGAGTTACTAAACCAATAAGTTATTAAGAAGCAATGACCATTGGCCATTTTAGAGAAACAAAAGTAGAGAAGTATAAAATTAGGGGCGTGCCATTTTATTAGATCCAACCAACTACTCTGCCACTATAAAATTGCAGTACATCAGCGATAAAAAATTTCACAGAAAAAAGTCCATTTTAAATTTTGATAGTTATCAGTGATAGCCACCACTATCACAGTGTCAGACAACTTTATTGTGCACCTAGTCGGATCAATCCATACAATCATTGGTTCAACTAGTCAAGCCAAATTACTAGATTAGACCAATTGATCTGAATCAAGACAAAAGTGTTGGAAAGAGATGATAAGGATTACGTAAAATAAGGAATAAAATCATAATCTTTCAAATTAGGTATGATGTAATTATTTGACTTCATTATAGCCTAAGGTAGATATCCTAGAATTGTATACATATTTGTAACATCTTTCAATGAGAAATACACAGATTTCTTCACAACTCTTTTCTACTTCCATTGATTTCATGGTATAGTCCCAATCACACCAAGAGTTCGACCATGGATTCATCAAATTTTCTTGGAACCAACGTCATAACTTTGGATATGAATCATTTTCTACAAATTAACCAACATAAACTGAATGGGTCAAATTTTAAATGGTTTCAATCCGTGCTTTTGGTGATCCGAGGAAAAGGAAAAATGGGTTATCTAAGTAGTGAAACACCAATCCAAGCAACTACTAATGCAACGTACGATGCATGGAAGCCGAAAATTCCATTGTTATGGCTTGGTAGATTAATTCAATGGAGCCTCAAATTTGAAGAACTTACCTATTCTACAAGAATGCTTGAGAAATCTAGAAGGCAGTCCAAGAGATGTACTCGGATCTTCAAAACACATCCCCATGTTTTGAAATACGATCAAAACTGAGGAACATGAACCAAGGATCAATGTCAGTATTACAACCGGCTGATTGATCTACAGCAAGAAATGGAACTTTTTTACACAATCCCATGGAAATGTGCTGAAGATGGAGTGTTGTATAACAAGGGCCCTTGAAAAAGATCGGATATTCGACTTTCTTCAAGGCCTTAACAAAGACTTGGATGAAGTGCGAGGTCGCATTCTGGGAGTCAAACCTCTTCCTTCACTCCGTGAAGTATTTTCTGAAGTTCGACGAGAAGAAAGCAACAAGAAAGTTATGATGATGCCTTCCACTCTTAATGTCTCAGAAGAGCAACCACAAGTGCAGCCACTCAACCACAGTTTAATAAACAGAGAGAATAAACTATGGTGTGAGCATTGTGGAAAGCCAAATCACACCAAAGAAACTTATTGGGACATTCATGGAAAACCCCCATATTGGAAGCCACGAAATCAAAGGATAGGAAAACTAACAGCCCACAAAAAAGACTGTAAAGTCCCTATTATTCATGAAAATTCCTCCCGCACCTTTTACTCATGAACAAATGGAGATTTTGAAGTCCCTATTCCACAAAAACCAAAATCTTGAAAATTTGGACTCCACGTCTAAGGCTTCAACCGCCCAATGAAGTAATATCTCATCAACCTTATTATCACAAAGGAATAATAAAGATAAATGGATTGTTGACAACGGTGCATCTGATCACATGACGGGGCAATGCATAATTTTTTTAAATTATAAAATATGCATCAATGAAGTAAAAGATTCAATGGCAAATGGAAATACAATTACAGAAGCACCGATTGGAGATGTTCTTGTTCCAGGACTACAATTGAAATATGTCTTGCATGTTCCAAGTTCAAAATACAGTCGCTTATCTGTTAGCAAAATAACTAGGGATCAAGATAGTAAAGTAACATTTCTTTATAAGTATTGTGTATTTCAGGATTCATCTTTAGATAAGATGATTGGCAATGCTGAAGAACGAGGAGGTATCTACTATCTCACTAGTTCTTCCCTGCAAACGAAGCTACCAATTAGTAGTCTCTCCGTGTCTAATTCAATAAATTCAGAGGTACTCCAAGTTTTCAATATTTGAAGCACTTGTATCCAAAATTATTCCTTAATAATGATCCGTCTTTTTTTCACTGTGAGTCATGCATTCTTGCTAAGCAAACCAAAAAAATTATCCAATGCACAATTATCAATCTTCTAAACCATTTCACCTAGTTCATAGCAATATTTGGGGGTAGATAGGATGGGGGATTTAACAAGCAAGAGATGGTTCATTACATGCATAGATGACCATACTCATACCTATTGGGTTTAGGATTTATCTCTACAAACATAAATTTGATGTCGAGTATGTATTTCCACAATATCATAAAATGACAAGGAATTGATTCCAATGTAACATCCACATACTCCGCCCAGATAATGGGGGAGAATATTTTGTTCACAACCTTAGAGATTATCTTCTTCAAAATGCCATTTTTCATCGAAGCTCATGTCCATCTACACCTTAACATAACAGGATAGCAAAACGGAAAAATCGTCATCTATTAGAAGTGTCAAGATCTCTTATGCTCACTAATTTTGTCCCTCATCACTTTTGGGGTGATTCCATCTTAACTGCTTCCTACCTCATCAAAAGTCCTTAAATTTAGAACACTAATCAATTGTCTCAAAAAGGAATTCCCTTATATCATTTTAATTCTTTCCCACCAAAAGTATTTGGGTGCCCAATCTTTGTACATGACAAAAATCCTGCATGTGGGAAACTTGACCCAAAAGCTATCAAATGCATCTTCATTGGCTACTCACCCACTCAAAAAGGATATAATTTCTACAATCCTATCACAAGAAAATTCTGTGACCTATGATATTACATTCTTTGAGGATGAGTCCTTCTAGTCCAATGCTTATCTTCAGGAGGAAAATTCAAGGGAAGCTAATCATTGAGATCCTTCAATCTCGTTACATGTGTCACCCTTACTCATTGAGACTCTCCCACCTTCGTCGTCACATGATGTAATCACAGAAATTAGTCAACAACCTTTAAAACAAATGATGAACCATGTAACACTGAATCTAGAGCGACCGGTTCGGTTCCATGAAAATTTTCCATTGGTCGACCTCCAAGGCAAATCAGGAAGCGCAGGTGGCGAGCGGCCCAAAAACCAGCATTCAGTAGTTACGTACCCCATTTGGAGGAAAAAAATCCTTGCAAAAGTATTATAACTGAGAATCCAACCGCAAATGTCTAAGTGACAACTTGGCACCCTTTCGTTGCACCATAACCCCGGGGGCAATTAGTCAAGAACCTTTAAAACCTTTGTAGTCATTCCAACAACAAAATGAACCAATTAGTTATTCAAGAAGGCCTCGAGTTACTCAGTAGGTTCAATCATCAGAACCAATGGTGGAACCACAACCAGATCCATAAAGAAATGTTCCTATAGATGATCTAGACATTCCCATTGCCCTGAGGAAAGGAACACTGATGTTTACTTAACATCCTATTGAAAGGCACGTATCTAATGATCGGTTGTCTAACAATCATGGGGCATTTGTAACTCAACTTGATCATGTGGAGATTCCTACAAATATATAGAATTCCTTAAAACATTCAAAGGGGAGGGATACTGGTTTTAAAGAAATGAAAGCACTAAATGATAATAACACTTAGCAAATAGTAAATCTGTCCAAAGGAAAGAAGGTAGTAGGTTGTAAATGGATTTTTTCTGTCAAAATAGGATTGGAAGGCAAGATAGAGAGATACAAAGCACGTTTGGTGGTTCAAGGGTATACACAAACATATGGGCTTGACAATGAGGAAACATTTGCACCCATTGCAAAGTTAAATTCTAAAAGGGTGCATCTATCCATTGCAGCAAACTTAGATTGGGAATTTCATTAATTAGATGTTTCAAATGCATTTCTAAATGGGACTCTAAATGAAGAAATCTATATGAAGATACCCCCGAGTTTGAGAACAAGGAAACATCAGGAATTTGCAAGTTAAAGAAGTCCTTATACGGATTAAAACAATATCCTAGGGCGTGGTTCACTTAGATTCAACACGGTCATGAAAAGTTTTGGGTACAAAAAGTCAAGCAAATCATTTCTCTCTTCGTCAAAGGGATGGAAAGAAATCTATTTTGATTGTGTATGTTGATGGTATGGTGATCACGAGTGATGACAATGATGAGATTGCAAACCTCAAAGGGCTGCTACAATCTGAATTCAATGTAAAAGACCTTGGAAAACTTCAATATTTCCTTGGAATGAAAATAGATAGAAACAAAACCGGGATTTTCATTTCACAAAGGAAATATACCATCAATCTACTAAAGGAAACAAGAAAACTTAGTTGTCATCCAGCAAGTACTCCACTGGAAAAAAATTGGAGGCAACAAAATACAAAAGATGATGCTCCACCTGATAGGAGAGGTATCACCGTCTTGTTAGAAAACTAATATATTTATCACTTACTAGGACTGATATTGCCTATAGTATTAGTATAGTTAGTCAATTTAATGCACGCCCCCCACTGTGAGACATCAAATTGCAGTGGACCAGATTCTTCGATATTTAAAAGGTGTTGGGACCTTTGCCGCCGGCTAAAGGGGGTGAATACGCCGATACCCCAAAATGTTGATTGCTTCCTACACCTTGTTAGCGCACAGCGGAAATAAAAAACAAAACAAACAAGAATGAAAGCTAATATAATGACAAACCGATGTAACGTGGTTTAGTGATAAATTCCTACACCACGGCTGCCCGTAAGGTGGACGATCCCGATCCTTCGGTGGATTATTCCTCGGAAATTTCCGGCTAACTCACGTAGCTCCTTGTAGGTAGAGAAACATCACCACAACTGTTTCAAGTTCTCTCGGATGCACACGAATGCACTTGAGCTCAGAAGACTACTAATAGATTTTACCCAAATCTATTTCGTCAACTTTGCTCAAGGTTCCCGAGCTCTCATAAATAGAGCTCGGGTAGAAAGACATCGCCACCAGCAGACTGATAAGTATATCAATCGACTGGTCCCTCGTGGAAATATGACCGTTACATTGTAACGGCTCATTAACAGTCAACTGCTACAGTAGTAGTCAACTGCTGCAATGCACCGGTCAACTACTACAGTGTCCCGGTCAACTGCTACAGTACCGATCGACTGATAAAATCCTAAACCTAGGGCTTAGCGAGTGCATTTTTCTCAGCACTCGTCCTAACTCGACCAACCTATACCTAACCTTCTAGCCTTCTCCATCAGCCTTGCATACCTCGGATGCTCCTCATCTTTCACGCCTTGCTTTCAAGAGCTTCCATCGGCCTCAATCCTTGTTGTCGGGTCTTTCTTTGCTAAGTCACACTTAGGCTTACACAGCCAAAGCTCCCCCTTGGACTTACACCGCCAAGACTCTACCTGGACTTTCCTCCTTTGCCAAGATCACACTTGAACTTTCCTTGTTGTACTTGTATCCTGCACACTCACAAGAATACATCAAATACAACAGCAAATCTAACTTAAATCTTTGCATAAACATCAAAACCTAGGGTGCCTCGATTGCCCCAACAGAAAAGTCCATCCGAACGAATACTCACTGCCACGGTACAACGAAAGGAAATAAGGATGGGCCCGGCAGTCCGATTAGACAACCACACATCGAAGCGGGTGCAACAAGTGGAGTCCTCTCCAGACGGAGAAAGGCGAGCCACGGGAAAGCGAACATATTGTACTTACCATAAAAGATATTCACATTGCACCCAGGAGTGTTGGGGGGATTGCCGACTGGACAACCAGGGTTGCCGAACAAATTATCGGAGGTGATTAAGGTCACATGGGCGGCACCGCCCTAAAGTTATAAAGCGTTAGGAAGATAGAGGGGGACGAACTATGGAAAATAGGCATGAGGAATGACCTGCCTGAGCAGCCGACCAAACGAACAAGGAGTACTCACCCACTCGGGAGGAGGAGAATCGAAGGAATGCCGCTTGGGGCGACATAGGCATGATCCGAGAGTGTTGGTGCAGTTTGTACTAACAGTCAAACTTAGGTTTTGATGAATGACAAATAG
>JBBPFQ011357904.1:6725-18844 GCA_037974815.1 Kaempferia elegans | reverse complement strand
TAGGATTTAGGGTTTCCTTTTCCTTGCAAAATTTCTCTTTTTGTAGCTTAGATTGTTTTTCATTACTTAGGCTTAAAGAAAAGAATCAAAAACCCCATTTTATATTTAGAAAACATCAAAAAGAATTTCTTGGATATAATTCAAACGTCATTACTAGTTCCTTGAGAGATATCGACCTGGGCCCCTATTCTACATCATCGTTATGCTTAGCAAGGGGTTTCAGTAATTATTAATTTGAGTAGCTCTGCGTGAAACCTGATTTAGGGCTACATCACTAACCTCTTAGGAAGACAAACAACCGGCATCTCTGATCTCCCAGATTGTTGGTCCCTGAGATGATTTTGATGTGACCAACCAAGTTATGTTAGGTCATGTATTTTGATAACCTTATGTCTAAGTGTGTAAGAGTTTATGAACACAAGAAGTCGACCAAAAGACGCAGTTGACGAGAAGGGTGGCGCGAGAGAGAGTTGACGGACTAGGCACATCTGAGGGACGCAAAGTTGCGAAAGAGTACATTGTCGGACAAGAAGGACGTGTGCGGTGTTCCGAGGGATGTGAATCCGGGAGGAAGTTCGCTCGAGGGGAAGGACAGAAGATGAGTTCGGATAAACCCTATTCCGGATGTTCGACATCACCTAGGCGACCAGAGGCAACTGAGATCAACTCAGGCGAAAGTCAACGTGATGTTGACTTTCATGTGTCTGGGCGCCCGGACCACCCAGGGCTCCTGGGTGGTCCACAGTGAGTGTCGTTGTGCAGAGGGTCCATGCCAGCATGCTTCTGAGCGCCCGGACCTGGTCCGGGCGCCCAGAAAAGGATAATTCTTTATCTAATTAGCGCGATGAGCCGTTGAACACCTATTCGATTGGGCGCCTACATGATGGGCGCTCAGACCTGGTTCGGGCGCCCAGAAAAGCCCCGAGATAGAATTTATACTATAGTTATAAATAGAGTTTTATTTCTCCTTATTGAAGTATTCCAAATACTTTTAACTTTTTGTTATTCAAGTTTTCAATCTTCAACGACTTATATGAGGCTTCTCCGCCTCCGACGAAGGAGATTTCTAGTAGAGCTTTAACCATCTTGGAGTAGCGATTTGCTGATCGTGATCTAAGTGAATCCTCTGTGTCTCGTACATTCTTTCTATTTATTTTATTAACTTATTTGTGTTTGGTTAAGTTTAATTTTATCCGAGAAAGGTATTTTTGAATTGCATATTAACAACCTCCATTTACTGACCCTACATTGTCCTACATGGCAAATGGAGAAAAGTACAAGTGGGTTAAATGTTTGACCAAACACTTGGTAAAGAAGTCCAAGCAGGTCAAAATTGACCGAATGCCAGGCATGAAAAAGTTCCAACATGTCAAGGTTGACCGGATGTTGGACAGGAGAACCCTAGATTTGAGTAGGTAAGTTAGGGTGGTCTAATCGATCAGGTGATATTTGATAATAGTTTTATAGTTTGTTCTAAGAGCAATATCTGTCCCCACGGGATGGACTAATGGCTAGTACATGAGGTGTTGCCACCAATTCTAAGAGTAATATCTTATTTATTGCATATGAATAGTCTAAATACGTCTAAGCAGTAAATGACAACTAGGATTTTATAGTCTAAAAAAGTAAGATGCCCTTTTTTCTTGATATTTTTCAGAAGCATAATAACATATAAGTTTAGACCTTTTGTGTTTATATTTAGAAGTCTTTCAGAATAAAATACCACTACATCTGGTCTCACAATCATTAGTTTTAATAATTAAACAATATGAATCTAATGGTAAGACTAATATGGGGATGATTCCTTCTAGGTGTTTTATTTGTTGATTATACCTATAGCATTGTTTTTTTTAAGAGATTTTTTTGTTTTTTATTTTTTAAAAAATAACATTTCTTTAAATCTTAACTCTAAATATATATAATATACCTTATGAGCATTTAAAATTTTTCAGTTTAAACATTTTAAATTGAACTTCTAAATTATAAAGGTAAAATTTAATTATCTTAACCTAGATAAATAAAAAAAGCTACCGAATAAATCCAGACATAAATTCTAAAAATGATCGATCCGATTTTATAAATTTTTTTACTAATTATAAATAAATTAAGAAGCGCTCATCAAAATTCATTAAAATAGTTAACATAAAATCGTAATTGAAATTTAAATTTTAAATCTCTTGATTATGATTTGAGGGTCTAAGTATTACACTAGCAATAAATATCTTTTTTAACTTATTCTCTGATCGTCAATAGACCACGTGTCGTGCTTGGCATGAAGGTAAATAATAGCTCCACCGCGGGCGTGGGAATAGCATGTGATTTCTCACGTGCCTATTTTCGCCCCGTCGTGTTAAAACTCCGCGACCCTCCGTTTGCTTCCGCCTGGTTCCTAGATCCCGAACTCCAGATCAAAACCCTAGAACAGGGAGGCAGCCACCAACTAATCTCTTCCGACCACCTGAGTCGTCCTCGGCTTGGCATCCTTTCGGATCCGTTTCTAGGGCTTTACTAGACCTCCGACTCAAGCCAAATGGCAGCACAGCCGACCGGTGTTGAAAGATCTCCACCTGCTGAAGTGGTAGCGGATTCGTTTGCTCCGTTCTTTATTTTTTTTTTTTAATTTATTTTTTCCCCTTTTTGTTGTTGCGATAGTCTGATATGATGGCTGGTGATCCAGGTGGGCAACGCGTTCGTGGATCAGTACTATCATATCCTTCAGCATTCGCCTGATATGTTGCACCGGTTCTACCAGGAAAACAGCAAGCTTGGCAGGCTAGATTCTCATGGCTCCATGGTTTTGGTCACCACCACTGAGGTGAGTGCATCAAACTCAATTTTTTTTCTTCCCGTTATGCTCACCTTAGATTCTTTTCTTCTTCTGATAAACTTGTTCCTTTCTTGTATTTATTATTTAACGGGATGCAGGCGATCAACCTGAAGCTGTTGTCGTCGACTGGTCATGTTGGAGCTGAGATGAAGACTGTGGATGCACAAGAATCTCTTGGTGATGGGGTGTCTGTTCTTGTGACTGGGTACCTCACAGGGGAGGACAATGTCAAGAGAAGCTTCATCCAGTCTTTCTTCCTTGCTCCCCAGGATAATGGATTTTTTGTGTTGAACGACATATTCAGATTTGTGGAAGAGGCTGAACACCTGCAGGTGAATCAGGGCCTGGCGAATGGTAATGCTGAACCTCATGCTCCAGAGGAAGGTATGTCTTGATAACCCTCTAGTCTTGCTGTAGATTTTATGGTTTATTAAAATAAAAATCTTGCCGTTGCTTTTGACCTGCAGCTTTACCCCCACAACAAGAGGAACAAGCTCTAGATCAAACTGTCTCAGTAGAGGATGAGGTGTTGAACAAGGTGGAAGTCTATAAGCCTTCAGAAAATGGCCTCGTGGTGGAAGAGGAAGAACCTATTGCAGAGGTGATTAATGAAGTTCCATCAGTTAGCCCGGTGGTGGTAGTTGAATCATGTCCTGTCACTGCCCAAGAAGACATGCCAAAGAAATCATATGCTTCCATTGTGAGTACTAAAGGTCAACCTTATCGTTGATCTTTTTGTCATAACCTCATTTCAAGTTTTTTTTTTAGAATTATACATTCTATTTGTCACATTGATTCTGTGCTTGCCATTCATTTTGTACTAGGCATGTTTGCCCTAGATATTTGATCAACCACATTGAACTTATCCTTCATTGGTCTCTATTTGAGGCATTATTACTAGTAATGTTTAAAATATATGAATCTTTTTTTAAATGTATTATCTAAAAAGTATTCTTTTTATTTTCCTTAATGCACTGCACCCTCCACTCTAGTATTCAACTCTTATAATTAGAGTCTATTAATTAATTTGCTCATATCTTTACCATTTTATTTATTTTTCATTTTGCCATCTTTTAGAGCTACTCCTATTTGATTTCAAATGTTTGTTTTTTTAGTTGACTCTTATCGTGTAACTTCACCTTTCATTTAATATCATTGAACTTGTATAACTGATGTATTCTAGCACAGTTTCCACTTATGAATTAAACTCAATATATAGATATAATGGTCTTTTTATTTGTTAGACAATATTCTTTAGCAATGTAATTTTGTGGTAATTCTTTTTAGAAGCTAATTAGTAACCTATGAGATTCCCCATTTGATGACCAATTTTAGTAACAATTTATACCATCTTTCATGGTCATTCACTTTTTAGTATTAACTCACAGCATCATAAATTGATAGGAAGTAGATTAACTTGATGATTGACAAGCCAATTGGCAATAATATAAAATTTAAGCAAACAGGTCTTGGATTTTTTTTAGGGTTTTTAGGGTTTAGGGCTGATATAAATGCTTGAAAATTTTCCATTGTGAGCTTGTTCACTTAATTTTAGAACTTATAAAACCATATAAATAAAATAAACTAGTTCCAAGATTCCAATTATCATAATTTAGTTTGCTTATTTTAATTAAATTTGGTCTATATTTTCCTAAACATCAGTAATAGTCATGATTCCAAGTCTTAACTAGATTGGATTTATTATTAAACCTATACAAGGGATTTAGGGTTATTGTCAGAGTCATAGTTTGATAACCAGTAACAATTCTTTTTGATTCTATGCAAGGTGTTTGATTGAAGTATGTGCTTTTATCATGAAATTCAGAAATTGATAAAAGTAAAGAATGATCGTATATCCTTGCCTGTTTTTATCATATGTAACCTGTATTATGTCCGGTGGTATCATCCATAGCTTGAAACATTTTTTTTTATTTATACCAACTGGTTTTATTTTATACTATTCAATCTACATGGAGGAGCTTGATTTTGACAAGTTGAAATGGGATGTCTTCTTGGTTGAAACAAATAGGGAAGTTATCATGGAAAGCAGTAGTGGAGGACGTTGTAGTAGAGATCAGACATGTAGAAGACCCCTTTTAGTTCTGATACCACTGGGTATGATACCAGATGGGATGAATTAGAATATGAGATAACATTGTTAGCCTTGGTCAGTGATGCATAATGTCTAATTGAAACTTATGCAAAGTAGACTAAAAATAATTGGAAATTCAACAAAATATAACTATTGTGTTGGATCTTTTAATCACATTGAATTATTTTATATGAACCATTTTCTAGCTCCGTAGTTTTACATTATTCTATTTACTATACAATTTTTTTCCAATTTACCTTAATGTATCTTGACTGAGCCTAAAGTAGGTTGATTTTTGTTTTTATTTATTTATTTTTTAAAACCTATATCATTGTTACTTTTATTACTGAAGTGTCCTCAAAATTTTCTTTTTCCATAGTGAATAAAAGTTCGATTTGCTTTTCCTTGAGATCATCAATTGAGCATTTCGTTTCTGCCTTGATATAGTCAAACTAGGCCCACAATCTTGTCTCATCTACTTTCTTATTCTATCTTGATTTGTGTCAAGAAACATGAAATCTGAAAGATTACCTCTAAATTTGGATACTACTTTTGCCACATCCACCAACATTGTCTCTCACTGTCCCTTCTTCTTGAACTGTTTTACATCCAATAACTATCACCATAATTTCTGTGGCACCATCCCAATACTTGTCACAATTTGTCCATCCCCCATCACCTCATCATTCGCCTACCTGTGGCCTCGCCCTGACACTTATCACTCACTGTGTCAAAGGTCTGAAAATTTAGATCTCGTCTAACACATTGCATATAAATAGTATAAGCTGTTGTACAAAATCCAATATAAGGATAATTTCAAAATTGCAGAGAAGAGAGAAGCGTTGGAATCTGGTATATCAATTAAGCACTATTGCTATAAAAAAAATAACGCTTAACTGATTAATTAGCTATTGATAAGTCCTTAAGAGGTCCTAGAGCTGAGTACATCTCTTAACAAGTTATGCCTTTTCAATATATTTGAACCAGTTTTAGAGGAGTGTTAGGGACTTATTTATAATTTTATTGAGAGACTTAGATGTGAATATATAATCTAAATGAGTGTAATTGTAAAGTTATAAGGAGAACAATACATTTACATAATAGAGGGGACTAACTAGGGATTAATGCATTTCCCTAAAACATACTTATTGAAAAAGGAAAAGGAATAAGGACTATGTTTGATATCAAATAACCATTTTTTGAATACAAATATATGTATGTATGTTGTCTTTCTATCGAACAAAAGTTCCAAGGATACTACAGATGTAAATGCCTGTTAGCGTACCTGTATTTTAGCATACCTCTAGTAAGGATCTAGAGTGTGAATGCAGGTAAAGATTATGAAAGATAGTACTGCTGTAGCAGTTCCGGCACGCATTCCTCATAGGCAACCAACAGTTATAGCAGAACCAGTGCCTGTCTCTGCTCCTTCAGCAGTTCCTACAACTGATGCACCTACTACCAATTCTAGTACTGCAGAAAGAAGCAATGTTATTGAGGCAGAAGGTGATAATGATCTTTTCATTTAGCTAAAATTTCCTTTTGCGAGTAACTTCAGATATTCTTTTGATACTTATACATGGTATGCTTTTTTAGCTGATGGCCATTCCATATTTGTGAAAAGTTTGCCATTGGATGCAACACCTGAGCAACTTGAACAAGAGTTTAATAAATTTGGTCCGATTAAGGCTGATGGAATACAAGTTAGAAGTCACAAGGTTTTTTTTAAGCCTTCCAGTATTTCTTTTCTGATATCCTTTGACTTTTGTTTTAACCTAATACAGAAGTATACGTTTTGATTTTGTCCATAGCTACAAGGTTTCTGTTATGGATTTATAGAGTTTGAAGCTGTGAATTCTGTCCAGAAAGCACTAGAGGTACTTCTATTATACTTGATCTTACTTACTCGTTGCATGCTGCTCAAATTTAGATGGGTTTATAGTCAAATTAGATTGAGCTTTTGATCCATGCAATATCAGAAATCCAAATCCCAAATCTAAATCTGAGTATATCCAAATTTAATCTTATATTAGGGTGTTTTTTCATCTGTATGCTTGATGTGAAATTGTTGATTGTAGACCTTGATCTGAACTGGGACCAGCTTACCAAACCTGAATTTGTCTAGATTTTGGAAACTACTGCCAGTTTTCATACGCATTGATTCAAAAGGGGACTCATTATCAAACTAGTAGAATTGATTAGCTTGAAAAGTTGGAATTGAATAAAAATAAAATTTTTGAAAACGAACTATTGAAAGGATAAGGGGAAAAGGAAATTAAGTTTTGTGGTTTTGAACGTACAAGGTAATGACATTGTTTTAAACAGTCACCTTGGCGGCCCACATGGTTTGCCTAGGTGGTCCATACGAAGGAAGAGAATACTGCTCCGTGTTGGGCGGCACATACAGTTTTTACTGTTCCGTCGTGGAAGCGAATCCGGTACCCCGCGTGTGATAATTTTGTGCGCCATGGGTGACCAACGGAATTGAACGTGCATCGCGCGACAGGCTCTGTCAGAAGCGTCGTCAGACCACATCCTGGATGCCTCGCAGGCGTCGCCGGATGCCTCGCAGGCGCCGCCGAATGCGTCGTAGGCGTAGTGACGCCTCCAGCGCCATCGGATGCCCGCACGATGTTACTGTTCTTACCGATCAAAAGTTCATTTCGATTTAATAAATTTAAATAATTCTCACTTATGTGTGATATTTCGAACAGACTTTTACAAATTCTAATTAAATTATCCTAATAAAATATATAAAAAAATTTTAAAATAAATTTTGTTAATTAATATTCTAATAATGTACTTTTACTGTTTTAAATTTTATTTAAAAATTCTTAAAAAATTCTCAAAAAATTTAGTAAATAAGATTCATATTCTAATATATATTTTTATTATTTTGTATTGTTTTAAATTTCATTTAAATATTCAAAAAAATTATAAAAGAAATCAGATTTATATTTTGATAATTTTTTTTTAGTATTTTGTAATTTTTTTACTAATTGATATTATGATGCTTTTAAATATATATTAGAATTTTTAAGGTAAGATGTATCAGTTTTAATTTGAGTTATTGATAAATCAATTTTCTTTAAAGAAAATTATATTTAATTATTTTTTCTAACAATATAGAACTTATACAAAATCAATATACAACTTATTTTTATATTATATATCATAAACATATTTATCTAATAATTACTATATATAAATAAAAATATCGAAACTGTATTGGCAAGATACGATACTGAAACCATATCGTTCTAGTCGTGATCGAAATCTCAACACGAGTCGAGATTTTAAACCTGAGTCCAATCAACCCTTAGATTGTGTTTGAAGATGTTAGTTCATTTGATATTAGAAAATAATTATAATTCTTCCTATTCACTTGAGCCTCACACCCCACATGATTTTTGCCTCCTGTTTTCACTCAACACTAGTGGCTTGCAGCCATTTCCGTCCATTTGATATTTTAACTCAATGAGATTTTTGGAATAGTTTTTCTCCTCTTGAGGTTCGAACTTCCTTGATTTTACTATGATGATAGATAGTTATCCTGTTTATGCTATACTAATTATGAACTAGCCTTTAATGCAATTTGGATTCATGACAATGAATTACTGAATTTTATTTTTTATTGTGATCAATTCGAAATATAATAAGTTTTATTGTAATCATATATTTAGTGCTTATTTAACAATTATAATTTGTGTATTTATGATTGTAAACTTATTTTGATTGATTAGGAATACGTATATCACATATGTACATTAATATTAGTCATTCTTATTCCTTAATATATTTTCTATGTTAATTTTGTTTTCATGTTGATCACTGGAGTCCACTAATACTGCCTAGGTGCTAGGCAATTGTTGCCCGGATTTTATTATATATACTCATATTCATGTAGTATAGGCGGGTAATCATACACAAGAACTGGAAGAGAGAAAGAGGAGACATATTCAAGTAGCACTCCAACTACTTCTAAAAGAATATTTATAACGATGGCAAAAGAATATTTATAACGATAGGCCATCACTTTCCATCATCTAGTTGACATTGGTCATGAACAAATCATTGTCCTTATTGGTGAACCACTATCAGCATGATTGGAGCATGGCCAAACCATTATCTCTGCTAGATCCGATGTTTGAAATGTCGAGCAGTGTCAATCGACAATAGTGAAACTTATGGTTTCGCCCACCGGCCAATACATGAAACCCTTAGCACCGGCACACCAAAAGGGATATAGAAATAAAGAAGAGAGGAAGAAGTTATTCACACGAGATAGGGTATGTGTTCGATTGTGGTCTCTGTTGCAGGCAGTGGGTGATCATGGGTGTTTGCGGATGGCAGGCCGTTGATTGCCATCGGTAGCCATAAACGACAGGCAGATGCAAGTGGTGCTCATGTGGGCTGTGGCGAGATAGTGCGCCAAATTACTATTCATTGATTCTGTTGTCTGGCTTAATGTCAGAATATTTAAATTGGAGTTGGTTGCAGATCATGGCTTTGTTGAGCTTCAAAATTTACTAGTATAAAATGCCACTACGCTTGAATTTTACAACTTCCTAATGGTTTTATTCATTAAATGAAATCTAAGGATATGATTTGCATGCTTCTATCCTAGCAAATAAACTTTCATTTCTGAGTTTGTTTTCTTCAAATGTAGGCCTCGCCTGTAATGATTGGCGGTCGCCAAGCTTATGTTGAAGAAAAAAGGGCCACAGGTTCACGAGGTACGTGCTGTATACACTCAATTTTAAACTTCCACTCCCTTGTGAGTTTGTTTTTTTTTTTTTCCGACGGCCTAATTGTTTAAAATTTGATTTCTCCAGTTGGTAGCAGAGGTAGATTTGATGCAAGAGGTGGGTTCCGCAATGATGCAAGAGGGCGTGGAAACTTTTATGGTGGCCGTGGCTACGGCAGAAGGGACTTTGATACTAAACCAGATTTTGGAGGAAGAGGTGGTGGTAGGGGGAGATATCCAAATCGAGGCAGCGATGTCAGTTACCAGAGAGTTGACGCCATGGACTTTGCCGGTGGCCGTGGAAACAGTGGTGGCTCTGCAATAAGAGCATCTGGCAGAAACTAAACAAACAGGTTAGCAGTGGGATTATGATCTCAAAGCTTCATTATCTGGATCCACGGATTGGTCACCGTACATACTTAAAATCGATATCTTAGTTCCTATTAATTTAGTAACACATTTTTAAAGAGTTTTTCTATTAAACCCACCTGAGAATTTATTATTATTATTATTATTATTATTTTGCACTCTATTTTAAAAATTTTCACGCTTACTAGTGTTATTAATCCTTTTGAATGTGGGGGGCTTTTTTTTGTAGTGTTAAGTTACATGGTGTCTGTTTAATTATGAATTTTGTTTATTTCTCCTTTTGCTCTTTGTGATCGGCAGGCTGTCTGTGTTATTGAATTTAATACAAATTAATCTAAATTTGTTTTTTAATATGTAGGAGTAACATTAGTAAGGTGTTTTTGCTATGGGTTTTGTTCTGCCGCTTTCTTCCCTCGACACATCTCGCGTTTATTGCAACTCCGAAAGTACATTGTTCAGTAGACTTCCCAGGGCTTTAAAAAAAGGAAACACTGTTAAGTTTTGTCGCTTGGGGATTTCCTTCGAGATATAGTCACTTTTTTTTTAAAAAATGAAAAGATAAATGTACAATGGGCAATGTTGGTCAAAGATAGCTCATAACGAAATATCAAATCCGAATAGATATTCAAAAACTGGTATTCTTTGAGTACCACCGTAAATCCTCAAGTATGTTTGATTTTGTCATCTATATATACATGAATTATAGTCGGCATGGCAAGGTGGTGAATCTTCATCAAGCTGGTAGTCCCTCGTTAATGAAGCTTCCATACATAGTCATCTCCTACCGCATTTGTGATGGATAACCTTCTAATCCTCTTCTATAACGGGCTGAGCGGCTCAGGTGTTCTTTCGAGCCACAAAAAAGTTCATATCGTCTTCTAAATGATCCTTTTACTCTACCACGGGTAGACATCTCTCTCGTGCGCTAGCGTTCAGCGTAGAGGTATGACTCAGTCGTAAATAGCTCACTGACTTACCATCTCTGAGCTATCAGTTATGATTATAATATTCCATTTGATCTGCAGTATGTGTTCGACTTGCTATTCCTATGTGTATCTTGCTTATCATGGATCTTGCTTATCTTCTTTTCACGATTTGAAAAGAAGGTAAATTAGGAGATTATATTCAACAATAACAATGCATGTAAGGAGGGATTAAGGTAACCAATGGAGCATTTTTAGGAATCGACTCTAGATATATTGATAGTAGCACTCTTGCATGGACTAAATCACTAAGAGTTTCACTCAGCAACAATAACTGTGCATGTAAGGAGGGGCTAGACAACCAACAAAGCATTTTACACCGGTTGAGAATGGACTTCATATCTATTGGCAGTTATATTTTTGTATGAATTAACTGTGTGAGAGCATTTTGCATCCTTAATAACACTTTGACTAGCAGGGTAAGATTTCAATTATTTAGATCTCCGAATCCCAAGCCACTCTTCTATTTAGGTTTAGACGTCTCGAACAATGCGATTGGGGGTGCTACCTGAATGACATTGTAGATTCTTCCATTTGCTTGATTATAGTAACTATTGCATTTGCCACTATCCTAAACAGAATTGTGTGAGTCTTAAGAGAGGCAAGGCTCCAAGGATTAGTGTATCAGTTTGTAGCTGGAACATGCTACTTGAGAGAACTTCGATAGCTAATGGCCTCTACAAATAGAGGTTTTTAGGTCTAATTAAGTTTTATAGACTAAATCTTTGTATGTAAAATTTGATTAACTTATCAAACAAAAGCAGAAATTTATCACAAAATTAGTCCCTAGCTAATTAATCCTTTTTTTTTACTGCACCAATTAAACTACAACTTAATTAAATTCTAGCGGGCGCCTGCGGCATCATTGTGCCAGCGGCCGTCGCCAATGACCTCGGATTGACGTGGCTCATCAGCCGTTGCAACGGCGTCCGATGCTCCCCGTCGCCCACCGCCGCCTGCCCTACGGCCTGCGGCGGCCTTGGCACGTATTGACGCACCACCAATACGGACACTGACATGGCGAAGTCTGACGAAGCCAACAAATCCCCGATGGGCCCCAGCTCCGGGCACTCTGCCCACTCCGTCAACCCCGACGTGAGC
>JBBPFQ011356816.1:0-18858 GCA_037974815.1 Kaempferia elegans | reverse complement strand
TTTTCTGTTAAATGTTAAAAAAACCCTAGTAAATTTCCTCAGATATGAAAAATCAAGTATCACAGAGAGAAAATGACAGTATTGATAAGAAATCCGAAAAAACCACTGGTATTTGCCATTTCGATATGCTACTTCATATTCCTCCTTGTTGTATTTTATTTTTATAAAACAGTGGAGTCCTTTCTCATGGTGGTAGCAATTTATTACCCTGTCATGGAAGGGATTTTTTGCTGGACCTTCTCCAGCTCAATGAAACACAAGTTGCATCGTTCCAACCTAGGTAAGATCCAGATAGGTTTACAAATAACAATTGTAACTTGTATGAGAAGAACACAAACATGGTAAATGTAACTGAGAAAAGACCTCTGTTCGGCTTGAAGATCGACACCAACAGAAGATGGGTCCGCTGACAAAGTTGAACGGATTACAGGACCAAAAATCCTGATCAGCTTCAGCAACATTTCCAGGGAAATACTCAAATGCCTGCAAAGGAGAGCAACCTAAAAATGCATCATGAAGATTTTGGTGCAGAAATAATGTGCTGATCAAATGTGAAATGTATATACTCAAGCAAGGTGCAACTGGTCGATAATACAAACAACATACTAAAGTTCTGAAGCATATAGATCAAACAAACCATCATATCTCATCTTCGAGGATTTGCACCATTTTTAAGCTTACCAAATTATGAAGGGCTAGGGCAAAATGAATAAAAAAGAATAATAAAAAATTTGTTGTCATGTATCTTTTAACCTAATAAACTACGAAATAGAATGTTAAAGGAAGGAAACAGAAGGTTAAAAGGAGATCTAAAAGGTAGAAAGGCAAGGGAACAAAAAAGGGTATGTTGCAGATACTTCTGATAACTTGACACAAGACGGGTTAACAACAGGTTGATGATTCCAAATACAACATAATGTTAAGATTGCTCAATATAAAGGCAAGATATTATGCTATCTCCGGCGAAACAATCCACAGGAACTGCTGGAACCATACCTATCCATCTTGCTTTCGATAAGGCTGGTGAGAAGTGGCAAGAGAGATGTGCATATATCCAAAGTGATAACATCACTTTTATCTTTGAGAGCACTGACTATGTCCGCACAGACCTGCTCATGTTGTTACAGAAGTTAGACGAGGTTTGTAACAAAATCACAATTCTTCATAGTATGATTCATCAAGATATCCAACAAATTGAAATAAGGGTACATACACTATGATCAGACATTCGCTCAATAGCACCTATGACACCTTTAACATCATTTCTTCGCCAAAGTCGGTGAACTACCTGCACAGTGTATGTAAAGAATATAAACATTAGTAACTCATTTTCAAGTAGTTTGCTGCAATGGCAGATAGCTTGCTTGTACGAGAAGAATCAAGACGATTAAAATAATAACCAAATACTACACAAAATGGATTCACCAAACTAGAACTTTCAGATGAGGCAACTAGAAGGAAAGCAACTATTACACATGATCTTAATACTAGTAAGACCAGGAACTATCAGAGTTAAAGGATCAGCAAGATAAAACATCTCAAATGAAATATTCGGAAAAAAAAGATCAGTCATGCATAATCATGCTTCCAATTTGATTCGACAAACTAGTTAATCAAAACCTATTTTTCTTGTTCAACATTTGAAAATGCAAAAATGCAATCACAACAGCAAAAAAATCACATGAGCTTCCTGAGGGAGCTATATGAAATTGTAATATAATAGATATCCAAAAAGTGGACTTATGTTGACAGCATGTTTTATTCATTTTATTCCTGCAAAACAAGGAAATAATTAGTGGAGAAACATATGATTCACACCGAAGGATCTTTATGATGGCATTGGTTGTTTCTGTTGTGTGCAATCAGTAAACTGACCAGCCAAAACTGCTAACTGCTGAAAATAAAAGTTTACCTGTAATTTGGTCAATCGAGATCGGGCCAAATTTAAAAATTGGTGATGTTTTTTCAATAGAAATGCAATAGAATCCTCATCTGAAGAAGATTTGGTTTCTTCTTTTTGACTCTGTTCAGAATGTTTAAAAGACACTATGTCAACAGTAATTTCAGAAGAAATGAAGTGATCTGAGCACATACTCTAATTTTTGAAAAAATAAAAATAAAAACAGTTAAAAGGAATAGTATATCCACTTGTACATGAAATTGTTGGTGAATGTTAAAGCACTTGAAAGTCAGTAATGTGTTGACCTCAAATGCTTATGAGGCTAGGCTTGATGAGCTACCAAAGGGCAAATAATAGGGCATCACTCTGCACAATGAGGTTCTGGCCGAGTCACAATTCTCAATAGTTCAGGTAGTGAAGTGCTACAACTAACCTCGGTCAATGACCCAACTCCAACTGTTGCAGTTGCAAACCACAGCGCAAAGTTTTTCCTGTTTAATATTTTCATGATAATGGACATAAAATTCGTTCCGGAAGACCAGTCGGAGTCATTGAGGTAGTTGAAACCTCCAAAATTTTGAATTGTTGGGGAGCTCTCCAGAATGCACCAATTAGAGAGAATCATTGCTCAACACTGGAAAAGAGACCAATACTATCTCTTTCAGAAGAGAGATCTGCAGTTAGGATTCTCGTTGCCATGAGAATAATGCAGTGGACATGGGGATGGAAGTGGTGACAGAAAGTGTGCAAAAGGCAACACTGGAACAAGTTCTAAATAATTTTCAGAAATCACACCAGCGGATCCTAAATAACATAACATGCATCACCTTTTAGCACTTATCAAAGTTTTGGTAGATACTTTATTTTGTATATGGGTTGAGGAAGAATGTTGGGCATGGATGAGAGTAATCTATGAAAAAACGGGTCTTTGCCGAGCAAAAATTAAAAATTGAGACCTTTTAAGGGCAATTTCTCTTTTAAATTTTTACGAAATCATCTGTACACAATTGTTTTTCATGATTTTGGTTGCAAAACATATTTAACTTATTAGACATCCCGTGTAATACAAAGTCAAATGCAAACAAATTACTAACAACATAGTGAAACTAATGACGGATAAGATTGGATAATGTACCAAAGAATTTGAGATAGCTTCAACTCCTGTCTCAGGAGAACTACTTAAGTTTGGTCCACAGCTTGGAGAGCGTGCCCTACTTTGATCCCTCCTTTCAAAATTTGCCACAAGCGATCTTGTTCTTCCTAAAGCATCAGCAAATAAAAACATGAACTATAACCACTGCACCAAAAAGCAACAGTAAGATAATACCTCCTTTGGGAACAACAAAAGAAGATGCTTCCATTGGCTTTTGGACTCTAATGTTATCTGTACATAAGCCAAAATAAATCATTTATAACAATGAAAAACAATGTCTATGATATTTTAGCCAATATCAATATGCAATTTTGATATCCTGATTAGATATTAATTACTGAAAATGTTAGCATCTGACAAGTGAATTCCTGATCATGGTTATAAAATTAACATTAATGCAAAGATGCAGAGAAAACTAATGCTGGCATGATATCCAAGTTATTCCTATGCTGTGATTGAGTAGGTCATATCCAACAATCATCAATCAAGTGGTAATTATCATAACTTCCACAGGTTAAATAAAGCATTATAATCACCGATAGTCATCTTGCGAGGATCATGCCTCATGCCTCTGCTAGACCTTAACTATCTTGCTTATGAAATTAGTATTTGTCATAAATCAACAATACTTGTCAAATGATAATTTCTTCTTTTATGATTAGACAACTTAATGCAATCTTATATTTTCTGGAGCAAAATGTAAAAATCTTTAGAAAGCATTTTCTTTCTTTAAATCCAAACTAATATGTGCATATAAAATAGATATCAAACACTAAGTAACGTCACAGTTTATAATATAGAAAATATATTACTCTGCCACAAATTACATGCAAAATCACTAAAACGTCATAGAACAAATTGCACAGCTCATAAAGTAACTCAACAATAAGTTTAATTCATGAGCATGCATCAATTGTCATGCCCCCATCCACCATGTAAGCCAGCACAACAACAAAAATAAGTCAAATTTGAGAACAGCATAAACAATTAGTCACAATCAAAAGCACATAGCAAAAAATTTATGTTGACATATTCTAGTTCAAACATAAAGTTAGACTTTAGCTGTCAAGTCGGGTGGAGCAAACTTTTATTTGACATATTGGAATGCCAAATAGTATGTATTTCAGCTTCTAAACTCCTCAATATTATGATCAATAAAATATGGTGGGTGGTGCAGAGTCATTGCATAAGGGGGTGCTCACAAAAGACTCCAAAAGCTTCTAATTCAACCCACTACTCAGTTTATAACTTCATACAATTCAAGATCATAGATGCACAAAAATTGACAATATAAAATGTACACACAAAAAGTGTTTTGCAACATATAAGACCAGTAAGGATTTAGAACTTACAAGTTTCCTGATCATAATTTGAAACTGAGTCTCTGAATAAATTAGTTCTGGCCCTTGCTGTCACAACACATCTAACATTATCCAAGTTGTTTGCTCCAGCTACTGTCATTGCCTGTGTTATGGAAATGCCAGAAGATATAGCATTTTGGTCCAGAAGTTCATGCTGCTCAGTATTTCTACTTGCCACAAATCCAGACTTCGAGACATCTGCTTTGTCAGAATCTTCTCTGATGTTTGGTACATTTCTGAAACTAGAAAATTTTGACTGGATATCAGATTGTATTGTCTGTCCAACATCAGTCTCTTTAGCAGAATCAGAGGATGCAGAATCAGAGGATAACTCTGGCCTAGGGCTACTTCTGGGGACAATAACAGGTATAATATTTGTTTTGTTGATGGTTTGCAGACTTGTAGTAACATTAGATTTTGTTGAACTTCTTTTTGCAGTAATAGCAGCAGCTGCTGAAGATGCTGTAGCAGTTGTTTTGGGGGCGCCACTTGTCCCTATCTTTTGAGGAGTGCTAAGGATGCCTGTACTTGCTTTATTTAGAAAAGATACAAAAGATGAGAAATCTAAAATGCATTTAAACAGATTCACTATTGCATATATAGCAATGGAGATAATTAACTAAAGATAAACCAAAAACTTACAGGGTAGCAATTTTGTCTCCTTAGGATTAGGTTCTGAACTTTGTGAAATGGATAGCTTCCCCATATTAGACTTTATATTACTATCAGTTTGCATAGATAAATTACCACTTAGGACAGACTTTGCTTCTCCATTTAAATTGGCAGCAACACCAATTGCATATGGTTCAATGAGCTGTAGTTCAGATCAATGAGTTACTGTATGTAAACTAACATCATGTTGAATCTTTCTGCCAAAACTATAAATGATAGAACATTAAAATCATGAATCGAGTTAGAACGCACAGAGAGGTCCACAACCCACACTCCAACACAGCTTTGATTATATGAGCATCCAAGAAGTTTTCCTTCGTGAATATTCATATCTGATAATCTAGACCACCCCACATCAACAGCATCATGGCATCTTATTGGTTCCCAAGAAAAAACCTAGATATGTTTATAGTCAGTACATACAGAAGCTATCAGTATAGTAATTAAGAGATTAAGGTTAACCTTAAGACTTTCATGCAGTCCACAAAGCAATGTTCTCCCATCAGGATTAAAGATCATAGAACGCACACCAGAAGTCTGGAGTTAATTTCAATAAGAATTGCACATTAGATTTCAATGATAATGCAAGGACGTACCAGTTGCTTAATGAACCCTGTTAAATAAATGATTTTTAAAAAGGATATATGTGGAGTTGTTTCCAGTTTTTTTAATAACCTATTGGTTTATTGAAACTAGAAAATGTGTCTATTGCAGACAAGACAAAACAGCTTTCCGATTAAATATCTGATCAAACTTAGGTGAGAAAGTCTGTATTTATGAAATTATACAGTGAACTTTTTTGGCACAAAAAAATGATCTAAAACATTAATAATTTTTTCCTTCCGTTTCTCTCACCCTCCCTAGCAGGAAAAGAAAATGCAAACTCTATTAGTAGCATTACAAAAATAGAGTCACTAAAACATAGAAGTTATATGCATTATTAGATGGTAAAAAAACCAGTGGGTCAGTTTATATAATCTTCAAGGTCAAGTTACCATGTAAAAGTAGAGTTATGGGTACACTTAGAAAACTAATTCCATTGGAACAATTTCTATGTGATTTAATATCACTGGCTCTGTGATTATTCCCATTGTTATATACCATAATGATTAGCAATCAACCTACTAATCTGCAATCATAATAGTATTCTTGTAAATATTACTATATTTCAGTATTATTCAATTAAATATCTTGTTTCACGAATGTGAGGATCTAGACAAGCACCTACTGTTTGACAAAAAAAAAGATCTTGGAGCCCTATATGAGCAGTCACTGTCATAGAGACTCAATTTATATACCCAAGGAGAAATCCAATAAATTTCAATAGGATTGTTGGCTCAAGGTTTCAATCCACATGCTAGCATCTTAATCTCTAATTGATTATCCTACCTTTTAATTTAAGATTCATTAAGCTACTTAAATTTCTCCAACCCACTCTCTCTCTCTCTATATATATATATAACAATTTTGTTTAATCACCCACATCCATATCTTCAAACAAGCTACAACAACATTCTGTTTTGCCAACATACTGCTACACGTGAAGGTTCTTATTTGAATCATTCATGCAAAGTCTTCTGATAGAGGCTCTTTTCATCCTATGAATGGCAATGAAATAAAATAATGTAGGCCTATAATTTTGAGTGTTTAGTAAAAGTTCTATCAAGGTTTTATTTCAGTTAGATTTCTCCTAAACCTCTTTAAGTTATTTAGGCTTCAATGAAATCATTGTCATCCACAAACAAGGGCATTCAAGGAGCTTCAAAAAAGGAAATTGACAATGAATAAGTACATTGATAATCCTTTTATTTCTTTTGTGGTTAATTTTGTATAGTTAAATGTGCGTATAAGTGCTCTTAAAAAGAGCACATAAATTTACTCACTTTATTATATATATTACATAAAAGGACTATAGTTCAATTTGAGAAGTCATTGCATGTGGTTTGTATCTTAATTTGAAGCAATAAGATTAGTAGTGTAGTAAGGGAGTGGAGTAGACCACTCAAACCACCTTAATTTTTCATGTTTATATTATGGCTATTATTTTGTTAGGTAAGAGCACAAATATCTTGGTTTTTGGCAAAATAAACAATTAAAATGAGAAAACAATACAAGAGTACCCATAAAATTAACACAATTAACTACCTCAGGTCCAGCAGATCCTATTAACTCAAAAGTTTCAAGATCCCAAAACTTAACAGTTCTATCAGCTGAGCCTGCAAATTAAATGGAGAAATTCAGCTTTTGAATTGGCAACACTGAAATAGTCAATTGTAGACATGAGATATATTGTCTAACTGTTGAACCTATTTTATCTGAGATTACATACCTAATTTCTCGAAGTATTAACCTTTCTTATTTTAGCTTTCATAATAACCCAAAAGATTATGATTTTATCAAAATATTTTCACCTAAGTTGACACCAAAATTCCAGTCCCAACAAAAAATAATAACAAGAATAGTAGAACGCAGGTAAAAGAGCTGACAAAGAAACTCAAATCAATATTGAAGATAGTTACTACAAGAGAGGTTGAAAAGAAAGATCACCAAATTAAACTAGTCACTGCATCAAAATTATGCAAAGGTGGCATGGAATTACTATAATACATCACAGTATAAGATGTTCTAAAAAACAATCAAAAGAGCAAGGACATGAAGATACAAAGCTTAATTAATAATAAGGTAGTAGAATTGGTTTGGCAGCGTTATCTTATGTAGGTTCAAGGAACAACAATTAGGTAAAATAATCAAAGCCATTTGCTAAACAAATTCACATCAAAATTTACATGCGCAATATTTTACACATGGTCACTGTTTCATCCCACAAGTGACACTAAGCTAACCTGTTGCCAGTAGAAATTCATTGGGGTGGAAATCAATGCACTGAATCTGACCCTCATGAAATTTGAAATCGTGCAGAAGTTTTCCAGCAGTAAGATCCCAAAGCTGTCGCCAAGATTGGAAATCAAGATACATTTGATTCAGATTTCATCCGTAATAATGTACAGAGGAATTTTTGTGGTAAGAAAATATAATCAAAATTCTGTAGCATGCTTTATTCTACTGCTAAACGCAATGTTATTTCAGAAAAATTGATGATAAATGACAGAGTACATATCGTTTAAGAATCCAATCAGAAAAATAAAACATGTAATGCGTAAGATTGAGGAAAACCTTCACAGTGTTATCTTCCCCACCAGAAACGACCCACCGCCCATCCGGAGTGAATTTAATGGCATTAACTCCTCGAGTATGACCTTTGTAAGTATGGATACATCCTTTTCTTCTGATATCCCATATCTTTAGATTTGTATCTAGTGATCCAGAGGCAAAGAATTCACCAAATGGATGAAAATCAACAGCTATACAATTTGACCTGTGGCCTGTGAGAGTACGAACAACTGCACAAAGCAAAACCAAGTCATATGAAGCAGCTTCTCTGTTTTCTGTGATAACTAATTACTGCTGAAAAAAAAGTCCTACTTTTTGCTTCTTCCAAATCCCACAACTTTATCGAACCGCTAGCTGCACCTGCAGCCACTAGTACCTCGGACGAATCAAAACTTACTGATTCAACTGCACTCATATGTCCTGCTAGGCTCTTTGAATAGCCAAATGGAAAAAAAAAAAAATACAGTTAGAATATAAGTAGAACACTTCATCATACATGAAGTCACCACAAGCTTGAGTAGCAGAGTAGGTGATAGAAGGTGGAGAGGTACCCACCAATATGGCGTTGGGTTTCCCAATAGCCCAAAGATTGACCTTGTGATCCTCTCCTCCAGTAACCAGAACCCTCGAAGTCTTCCTTCCTATCTTTAGACAATTCACATTAGAGGAATGTGCAACAAATTCCTCTAGATTTACTTTCGTCAAGGTTACCAAATCTCATTCAGAAATCAAAGAGATCCATAGCTTAAAATAAAGCGAGATCTTGAGATCATATGACTGCGATTTACCCAAAGCGGTCAGGCAAAAAATTGTTCCGAACACTAGAATCCCCAAAACAATTTTTTACCCAAACGAAAAAGAAAAACAAATTGTTTTTGAAAACAAAGGCGGGCCTTTTAGAATCAATAGACAGTAAACCTCAAGAAAAATTTGAATCCCACAGAACTGTTCCAATAAAAAGATACGTAGTTTGTAAGCACGCTTGGCGGTCGCCATGGCGCTTGCTTCTAAGCAACAAAGAGCCGCCGCCTCCCCTGCTTCCTGGACGGATCAGACAACCCACGAACTGGAAGCCGAACTCGCCCTCGCTCATCATAGATCCGGCCGCTCTGGCCAGGTGCGAATCTGACAACCTCGACTCATCGGCATTTCCTCTCCACGGCCGGCGAAAACCCACTCAACTGAAGTCGACCCCCCACAGTTGCGGTGCCAACACCGCCTTCCACTGCCGCCTCCTCGCCGCCGCGCAATACCCCACCCAAGGGACAAAGCAGCGATCTTAAACCGAGAGAGGAGCAGAGAAGACCCTTCGGAGGGGAGGGACGGTGAGAGGGAGGGAGGGAGAAAATAGAGCTTTCTGGAAGACAAATTTTGTGCCTGCGTGCTGCCTGTGTGATTTGGTCTGGTTCAAAAACCTGCCCTCTTTTCATCTCTCAAAATGCCTTTTGCCATTTTTTTATTTTCTTTTCTTTTTCCTACTATTTAAAAAAACCGAATTATTTTACTTCTCATGTTTTACTAAAATATATTTTGAGCAGTTGTAATTATAGTGTTTATCAAAACCACTTGTTTTATATTTGTCTAATTTATTAAAAACAGTTGAATTTTTTATCCTACTCATCATCGATCCGATTGCATAAAAAAATTCATTAGAAAGAGTTTAATTTGTTAATAAATTTTTTATCCGATTGATCCGATTTCATAAAAAAATTCATTAGAAAGAGATAAATTTTTATTCCGACTAATTATCGATCCAATTTCATAAAAAAATCCTTATGGACGATAGGAAAATTAAAAAATACAGATGCATCAATCCAGTGCCATAACAAAAATATATCCTACCTTCTCTTACTATAACCCAGGAGACATTTTGATTTGACTGTCAACGATCATGGGCGTTTGTTATTTCTTTTGCTATATTTATCATCTAAATTTGTTCAATGTTAGCTCCAATTTATAATTCGATGTGAGAAACTATTGCTATCTCCTCCGTGTTAACGTAAAAACCGGATTGACAGAGATATTAAAGTGAATGAATCATTCTTTTACCACATGTGAGAAGTTATTACTCACCGACCGAATATATGCTCATATGGTTTCTCCCATAATCTATTCGATCTACTTAATTTTTTATATCTAATTTTTCAATCCAATTAATCAAAAATAACCAACCCGACTCACCAAAATGAGTTGGAGAAGCAATCATATCATATAAATAAAAATTCTCAAAATATAATATAAATTTTTCTAGAAATTATATTTATTTAGAAAATCTATTGGAGCTTTATAATTTTTTTTTTAAATAAAGAAATCATTCTGGTGATATGGACTTGCAAAGTCCTAAAAATGAGTTTCGAATTGACAATATTTAAGTAGGGAGATTAAGTTAATTAAAAAATTGAGTCCTTACAGCTATTGAACAGTAACAATCACATCTCAACCTTTTATTATCCAAAGCTTATGCACACTAAAAAACAGACTTTCAAAATAATTCATTTGTTTATTCGAATAGTAGTCATTTTATGTCAAACATGCCCAATAGACATGGTGGCAACGCACTTCAATCGACTAAATTCTTCATGTTGCTACAGAATTTTTTTTTAGTATTTTAATGAATTTAAAATATTAAAGGGTGATTTGAGAAACAAAACAAACAAGATGAACACTAAAGGATTTTGTTTCTTTATTCCTTTATTTAATTTTTAGGGACACTAATAAGTTGCCTTCCTCAACTTTCCTTTAGGTGAAAGAGACCTAAACGATATTGAATGAGGGTGACCACAGGGACATAATCAAACTACTTTCACTTGTTGCCTTCTGTCATTAATGTTCTTCCAAACAATAGAGAACACAAAATAAAATGAAGAAAATAATTGTGATCAGTGACAAAAGTGTCTTCTAATAATGTTGCCTAATGCATCAATCACAAGTAGACTTTGGCAAGAACGATGGTCTCAACATAATTGCTGGATCTTCAAGTATTGTGACCCAATAATATAGATCAGATTAGTTAAATAGTGTTGGAATTTGTATTTAGAATCCAGAAAAATTCTAGCAAGTTGTTAAAATGAAAGCTGACTTTGGTTGAAGTGGCTTTGGGTTGGATGCATGACATGAAAACAATATAAATTTTATCCACTGTATCCATAGTTTAATTAAATACAAACAGAAGTCTAGGGTTGCAAATCTCACCCATATCAAAATGCATGGATGAGAAGTATTCAGCAATATCCTTTTACAATTATAAACCTAAAGTAGTTTTAAAAATTTATGCATACAATTTGCATAAGCAGTTGAAGAAAGAAGCCTATTTGACTCACTTGAACTGGATTGACCTAATTAGAAAGTTGGTAATCAGTAATATGCAACATTATTTGTATATATTATCTATTTGACATTCCTTGACTAAGTAATTATGCAATAATCTTACATTGATAAGCTAAAGATTCAATGAAAAAACAAGATAAAGCACATTCCTATTCTCTTCCATATGGGTCTTGATAAACATCTTTATTTGATGTAGCATGCTAAAATATGCTTTAGAAGTCTTGGAATTTATTGTTTGTAGGTAAATAGGAAGCTGCTTTGACAATCGCCATGGGAAGATGAATTCGTTTACATATTGGTCGGCAAAGTATATGAGATATATGAGTTCACAGAACTCTTGGTATGTTATGCATGTTAACAAAATTGCGTATTCCTACCAGTGAAGAATGCTGTGGTTATGTTTCGCCAAGAGGAGTTGGCAAATAATGACTGGTTAGCGCGATCTGCAAAGAAAAATAAATAAAATGACAAATTATTATATAAAAATGAAAATAAAACGGGTCGAATGCTGCATTCCCCCATCAGCTGAAATTATAAATGGTGTCATATTAGAATGTCTCTTAAATTTGTAAAAAATGTCTTGACGAAATGGACATTTTTTCTCTAACTATCAGTTACTGATGTGACTCAAAAGCAATAGGAAAAGAGAATTCTCAACATATGATCGCATATGAGGAATGATGTTTGTCTAAGAATCAAATTGGTTCATGAACTTTTTCATAGGACTATCCATTTGCTGCTTTTATTTTCTCTCACAAAGAATGGCTTAAACATGGCCTTTGATTCCCACTCTTCAGGCAAAATTAGTCCGCAGCTGGATTGAAAGTCAGGAGAGGAGAAAGAAAGCCTCACAAAATTACATGTGTAGCTTCATCCTTTTATATCTTTTATGTCACTTTCCCTACACCCTTTTCTATTTTCATCCTAGTAAACTAACCATAAGTTTGCAAAACATTGCGGACCCAAGGAACTGAAGTGGCTAAACATAGCCATTAATAGAACCACTACAAGATTTTTGAGCAATAGAATATGCAACTTGAAGACATTTCTTGTTTCTTTAAACAGAACATGTATTGGTTCTTCATTGTTTTTGTTCTTAATGTCGGCATCAATTTCATTTTATGTTGAGTGACAGGAGCATTCATTCGACAATACCAAACTCCAAATAAGTATGCAGCTACTCATTTTTATCTATCCTTGATAAATGAATTTTAAAGATGAGAAGGAAAGCAAATAGATAATAAGCTTTGACACTTTTTGCAGTATTGGAAGGCGAGTAGGATCGTACATGAAGTTCAAAATAAAACATCTAATAACATGAAATCACGGTAGAAAGAATGAAATGAATATAATTATCAACTAATAAATGGATTCAAGAACCAGAATGACGATTATAACTTTATAATTAATAAAATAAGAAAAAAGATTGGTTGAAGTAGATGAACAGAAAAACTCTGAAAGTATTTAATATCCTAGATATATTATTCACTAATAATACACTCTTGAAGAAACTATGACTATATGGTCAAAATGAGAAGCTACATTTTATAAAATTTTGAAAACAAAAAGTCTGCCCTAATATTTTCATTAATATCCTGTCAGGCCCCCTCTATCCAAAAACTTGCTAAACTAAAACTCCTTTCATAAAATTTCAAAAATTACCTTTGCCTTCACTGGAGTATTCGTTGGAATATACTACTGGTGAATGATTGGCTGCCAAAACCTACCAGAACCATCCCGACAGCGCCTCGCCAACGGTTGGCTAGCAATTGGCAGTCGGAGTAACTCCAGTGAAGATTAATTTAATATATAACATGGCAGATTTCCCTTGAGCTCTTAGGTGGGTTTAATATGCTGATATCATCCCATGTGGTTCTAGTATGCAGTATCATAGGATCGTTTCGTTTAATTATTCTTATGTATAGCAGGATATTATCCTTCTCATCACATTTTGCTCACGTAGATGTAGCTCTATATATGTTTTGATACCAAGGTTTGTCCTTATATTTTTGAACCATCCAAGAACTTGCGGATTAAGATTTCAAGTAGTTTGAGCTTTTAATTAACAGATTCTTTGTGGTGTGATTTAGTGATTGTGGTAGTAATGTTATACTAATTTTTGTGGTATGTAGTTTTGGTGAATGATAACTTTTCGGCCCAGCAGGTGCTGACGAGATGGTCTTGTGGTTGTCTAGGTTCCATATGACCCACTTGAGGGTGCAACAGAGGTTGAACGAGCTTAATGACAAGTTACCTTAAAGTATCATGGGATTATCCTTCTTACCCTACAATTCATTCCTCCCTGTTTTACCTTTTCAGCTCTAAATCATTTTTCTACTTAAAAAATTCTGCATCAGCTAATCTGTGTATTCCAAATACTTGTTGTAGAATGAAATAAAGCATTGCACAAAGTGTGATCACCAAGACAATATATTGAAAACAATTTTACTCTAAAACAAACTTTTGAACTTGGATAAATGGTTGAGAAATCAAACAATGAAAAAAAATACCAATTTAATTAAGATAAAGGATACCTTTGCATCAACGGAACTCGTGTACATGCATCCACTTTGTAGAAGACCACTTATTTCCCTTGATCACAGGGCACCCACCTGTAAGCATCATTGAAATGGATAACCAAATGATCAGATTTCTAAAAGGCTAAAATTCAGGCATAAGCAACAAATAATGCAACAAATACAAATGCTTCTTCAGAGATTGAAACTCTGCCCAAAAGCATTTCCCTGGAATAGTAGTAAGAAGTAACTAACCATGTAAACTCAACGGGTCTATAGTGGCATCAGGCTTCATACTCCAGAAAAGCAATGCATCTCCCATCTTTGGCTTAAGACCAAGACCCTGTTTTCCGCATTCTGATAACTCATTGTGCCATGGTAAAGAACTGCTGTTTACTTTGGCATTGGGAAAAATTGTCTCACCGCCTTCTTCAACATCTGAACTATACATACAAATATAAAACAGCAACAATTGCAACATCATTTCCAGTAACTTGAAGAAAACATAAAAACACAAAGATATTGAAGATGTAAAGAACAGAGACATACAGATACATTAGAACAGTAGCCATCCGCTGACCTCCATTCTTAATGTTATATTCGTCAAAGAAATAGTCAAAGTGAGGTTCATATTTCTGTCCAACTTCATAATGCAGAACCTGAAGCCCTTCCCCATTTTCTACAAAATATGGATAATAGATTAAGGCACAACCATAGTGAAAAAGGCAAAGCAAATAACAAGCTACAAGTAGATGTCTAGATGAGTCAATTAAATCATGAACAAAACAGAATGATCATCATTAAATTAGTAATGAATGCTTGAACTCATAGGAATCTAGACCAATCAGTAAAAATCCCTAACAAGAACAGAATAAATAGCCTTAAATGAGTAGCAAGGCCCCATTTGAAATCTACCTAACTAATACACCTCTCAGATACAAGCCAATTTTACCAGAAAGCATTCACAATTATTATCTCACAATTGAGCATTGCGCTTTTTGCATCAAGTAAAATGATAACCATTTTATTTTTGCAAGAAATAAGTGTATGCAGCTTTTTAGCAGTCACTTTTATATATTATGATAATTCTCCAACAGCATCATAATTTACAATTGCTTCGTCTTGGACACAAATCTCTGTAATAAAAGAAAAATCAAAACTCTTATATAATACATCAAGAACTTATGCGTTAAACAATAAACAACTGTGAAAAATATACAATCATAGTCAAACACAAAGCCACCACACAACTCCAATGGTTTCTGGTCCAAAACATTCTGTTATTTTCCCCAAAATTTTTGTTTCTTAAAAACTTATATAATTCTACTTTCTACCATACTTCAATAATAAGCTTTGCAATTTTCAGGGTTTGACTACTGCCCCCATGTCCTTTTTTTCATGTCAACTCCACCAGTTCTACATATCCTTTAGTCCTATTTTCCTTCTGTCATTGTCTAAAATAGAACATTAGGTGAATCTATCACTAGGAAAAAGATTAAAACTTTACCGCTTCTAACAGAAAGAAGACATCACACTAGCATACCTACTGGGATAAAAGAATAGTCTGCTATCCTTTTCTCAATAGCCTTGATTACATTATCTTGCCCCCGATGGAGAAATGAGCCTGTACTTGTCCGGACCCTACATAATGAAGATACAGAATGTTAAGAAATAGTAGTCTGAATTTTTTTTTTTCATTTTAAGGAACAACTGCAATGTGCTAACCTGCTGTCCTTACTCTTGCCAGTAGTGCTATCAACAACTGTTGACTTCTGCATATGAGGCTTTGCCAACTCAATAAGATACTCACATTCTTCCTTGGACTACGATCGATAAGTCAAATTTCACACACATATATAGACTCATCCAAACCACATAGGACAGCTAGAAAGATAAGCCAACGAGAAAAGCCCTAGAAAAATTCTACAAATTTTTTCTTTTATTTGTTAACAATTTAAGTAAATAGATCCAGGTCTAGCAAAATTGAATACACAATGCTGGAAAAAGGTTATAATGGATGTATCTTCAGAAGAAAAAGGGTAGCATGAATTTAAAATGCAAAATGCCTAATAACTTGGAACCAGTCAATATTACAATTTGTGATCAGAATTCAGCATAAATTATTCTTCATATGGTCATTTAAAGAGGAGCTCCAAGGAAGAAAAAGAAATATGTTGTGTGTCAAAATCTCGAATTGTCATTAGATCATTTACTTATTCAAACTTTAGACCATGAACTAAATCATTGAGATGATATATATATTATATTTTAAGTAGGACCAAGGTCCAAGCATGTAAAGGTATTTCATATTTTTGTTCAAATTCAACCAAACAAATCATTAAAAGCAAACCTTTGTCCAAGATTTGGCACTAACATAAACATTTTTCAAGCCATCCAAAATTAAAAATAGGCCTAAACAAGTCAATCGTCCAACCATTTAGCATCCTACTACCATCTCTAGTTACCACGCTCGAATTTTCAGGAACCTTGTAGGTCTCCTATATGATAAACCCATGTAGAGCAACAAACTCGAAAATTTTGCTTTCTAAAGAAAAGAGCAATCTTTTCAGGCCTTATGCCAACGGCACCGTAGTCGAAGTTCCAGAGTTCGTCTCCCAAATCGCTAAGGTGAAAAAAACAAGTCAAAAGGAGTAAATATTTCTTAGACTAACCAGAAAATTGTGGTAGACAAACGCTCGCGGTTCCCAAGAGACAACCTGCGTCCACTGCGGCCCTCGATGCCCCAAACCCTCCCTGCACCAACCGAACTCGCTCAGTCAGGTCTCCCTCCAATCCAAAAATTAACAACAAGAGCAACAAATCAAGCGCCTACACTTCACGCACGAAGTCCTGGCGGATACGAGGGAAGGAAGCGTCGTCGGAATGGACGGGGAGGGAGAAGATCCCGAGCCCCATCAGAAGCAGTAGCAGGGCGAGCGAGGAGACGAGGAGGACCATAAGAGCGAGGGCGTAGGTCGATCTGGAGAACTTCCGGCCGGGGAACCCGCGGGTGTACGACCGCCCCCCTCGGGCCGCCCTCGCCGCCAGCAACCGAAGCGGCGACGCCATGCACCGAACTCGAATCTGCAATTCCGCCACTCGCCAACCCTCTCGCTCCCGATTCAACACGGAGAGGAAGAGAATCCAAGGATAGACGTGAAGAAGGGGGACGAGCCGGTAGGGATTTCCGGGGTGATCACCCCTGGTTTGCGACGGAACAAACTCCCCATTTTTTTTATTTTTTATTTTTGGCAGTTTATTTATATGTTCATTCCGTTTGCTCGAAGGAACATCAAGCGACAAGCGTTGCGGTGCCTGGGCCTAGAGGATCCGCTGCATCATCTCGGTCGCCCGCCACTGAATTATTCCTCTTGCTGCGCTCCTCTTGTGGCGGTTTTCGATTGAACAGGATCGTTGACTGCTTGAAGTCTGGAGGAATACAGCAAATCCTTGCAATATTTTGTCTGACTCGGCTGACTACGCGCGGGGAACGAGGTGGAAAACTGGTTGGGTTTGGTAGCCGTCGTGTTCTTTGGATTGAGGTAGATTACGACATGTGTCTCTTCTGGATTTAGTAATTTAGTGAGAATTTTTTTAAATTGCTTTTTTTTTAAGGATTCGATATATTTTCTTGGGAAAAATAAAACGACAATTTACCAAGAGTATATTTAGATTTATGCATTAATCTGACATCTTTAAATCCATCTATTTTAGTTAAAATCCACTTATGAATCCAGAGATGTCAAATTAAACTCATTTCAAGTCTTATGAATTTCTGAGATTACAAGCAGTCCAACGATGACGTCTATTGCATCTTTTGGTGTCTCCAAAGATGTCGAAATGATATAAAAAACATCTAAAACATTCATATCAGGTTCACGTTGGGCCTAATATAGAATTATATTATGCCCATGGGAAGCTGATACTTCCAACAATATTTTAACACCTTCAGAGACATCAAAATATGCAATGAACTGTGACGTTGGACTCCTTGCAATATCAAAAATCGACAGAATCTGAAATGGGTCCAGTCTGAGGTCCTCTATGTCCATCAGTGAGTTTTAGTCAAAACTCACTGATGGACCTAGAGACCTCAAATTATACTCATTTAAGGTCCTGCGGATTTCTAAGACTGCAAGGAATCTAACGGTGCCACCCATTGCATATTTCGGTGTCTCTGGTGGTGTTGAAATGTTATCGACAAATTGGCTAAAGTATTCATATCAAGCTCATATTGTATCCAATATGATTCCAAATCAAGCCCACGAGGTTATGAGGTTATAAGGAATCCAACGGTGCGGCTCATTACATATTTCGACGTCTCCGAAGGTGTTGAAATATTATTGAAAAAATAAAGTAAAATATAAACTCATTCGTACCAAGCTCGTGTCAAAAGTTGTTCTTTTTTCCTTCGAATTATGAGGATTTCATTATCATGTGGTTATTGATGATTCCATATGATCAATGTTCTTTGATTATCCTATTGAATTCCTTGCTCCTTGTATCAGGAATAGATCGGTTATCCAATTTGCTGAAAACATACAATGGTCATCAAATGCATGAAAAAATTATTTTCAAGTAATCAAGAATTATCTTCGATCAACAATGTCACAAGATATACTAAATGAGTTAGTAATGTTATCAATTACAAAAGAAATAGTTTGACAATTAGATTATGCAGATTTGATAAATATTTTTGTTTATAAAACAACTAGACGAGTAGTATTTATGTAATTATTTTAAATAGTTGTTAACTTT
>JBBPFQ011354651.1:0-18871 GCA_037974815.1 Kaempferia elegans | reverse complement strand
CTAGTGCGATGTAAAATTTAAAAAGTTGAGGCGAGGAGCCTTCAGATTTATCTAATGGGGATTATCCATTTTCAGAATTAGTTCAAACACCTAGATTATATTATATATATATATATATATATATATATATATGATTTTAAAAAGATATTTTGTGAGTTGTTTGGCTAGAAATGTAGGACAAAATAAGTGATGATTAATATGTTTAATGGTAGTAAAAATTGTCATCAGTCATCCCAGCAATCCTATATATATGGTTGATTTCACAGTTATTAAAATATAAATTAGAAATTTATAGTTAACTATTATAAAGAGAGTATTTTTCTCTATTGATCCGGATGTCAAGAGTTCGTTAACAATAGCGTCAGGTTACGATAAGAAGTCAAGAGTCTGATCAATAAAGTATCAGGTCATCATCCGGTCAGTCGACGGAGCTACCGTTAGAAACATGATGGTTGACCGGCCACTCGGGCAGTCGGCTGAATAGGACGAGCGGATATGTATAGCCGGTCGGGAATGACAATCTCAGAAAACAAGATCAACTCTCTAGAAGCCGTGGAGTCATTTCCTTGCTACGAGCAGTCGATCGGTCGGTGAACTCACTCGCCAAGGTCAATAGCTGATCGACTCACCAGCGGATGCCAATGGTTGTGAAATCCGATCGGCACAGAAGACAAAGGTCCTCTTTGTCGCCTGACCTAACAGAATGTCAGAAGAATTTTCATTGCCAGCAAGAGAAGCTTCTGATTGTAGCCACGTGACACTCACAATTATAGCTAGCACATTAATGAGCGGCCCAAATGAGGAAATGAATTAATGCACAGGAACAGCTGGCAGAAATACCCTAATCTCTGGTCAACTATAAATATGACATTTTCAGAGGGGCCAAAGGTACGTGCACTACATATTCTATGTCACTTTCTTCCAGTATATTTTTCTTAGACATTTACCAGACTAACTTGAGCATCGGAGGACCAAACACGGAGAGACATTTCCCTGTTTGATTGCTAACGCTCCTTGTTAGTCTTTGGTGCATAGGAAATCGATTGCAATTTCGTCAACGATTCGTAGATTCATATGGATAAAGTTGTTTTCGATGTCAGACTACTCACTTATTGATATGATCAACTATTTTATTAAGATTCAATTTCTGATTTATAATAGCAATATCTATTCTGTATTAATCCATTCATCTCTGCCGGAGACACAATTAATGTGTCCAAAGCACATTGCTTGAATGTCATTGGTTTGCCTTTCATTTCAATCAACCAAATGATGCATCAATGGGATGCATCAATGGGGCCCTTAACAAAGTTGTCCTATGACTTTACATTGATTGATGTGTAATATATATTTATTAAAAAAAATAAAAATAATCTAAACTCGAAAATGAAATTTCCTAAATCCACGCCAATCATATCGTTTGTTAGATGGTCTTTTCAATATTTAACATGTTCTTAGTAATATGGTTGTTGGCCCTAAACTATTTTAGTAGGAAGGAAAATTAGAACGAGAGTTGATAATGCCTTAAGAGAGTTGAGAAGGGCATAAAAGTCCTAAAGAATTAAATAAAATAATACTCGAGGTTAAAGACGTGAAACTGTCACGTTAGTCGTCCCCTCACGATTGTCCTATGCTATTGAGGAGAGTAAATATGAAATCTAGATTTGCACTCGAGGTTAAGTTCTTAGGTTGAGTTGTACTTTCTTATTTATTAAAAAAATTATAAAATAAAACATAAAATAAATTAAGAAAAATGGTAAGATGTCAAGGGAAAAAGTATCGTATGATGCGATGGTAGCTTTTTGGTGTGGTCGGATGGAACCTAGTACTATCAAATGTTTTCATCTATATTATTGCTTATCGTTTCATTTAACATCAAATAATATGGGCATTATCTTAATTTGATTGACAGAAATGCTGGACAAAGTGAATCACCTTTTACCATATTGTCTCAATTTATTTGCCCAAATTCTTTACTATTATCATTATCATCTAAGTAAACCTAAATCATGGTTTTTGTAGGATGAGAGTTCATTGCGGCAAGGAGACTCGAAGAAGGTTATAGAATCACTATGTTGGACTCGAAACTTCGTTATTAAGCATAATTGAATATTTAAACTCAAGTCGATATCATACTTAATCATTCCATACTCATGGCAAAGCCTCATTCACATGCCTCCTCACCTTATTCATATTCTAACTGCTTGGATCCGACACGAACCAACCCGAATCCCATTGGGTTCACCAACACCAACTTACCCATTTACAGTCCTATAGCGTTTCGACTGCCCAATCCATCTCTAGCTGGCTTGCCTTCATGTATCTCTTCTCCTTCTTCGTCGCCGTGCTCACCTATCCGGGCAGCCTTCCTCCTTTAGCCCCCAAGAGCAACTAAGGAACTAAATAACATCAACATCAAGAAGCTAAAAACACCAAGATCAGATATGCTCTATTCGCAAATTGTTGTATTTGAATGATGTTAGAAGAACTTGCATATCGTTTTGATCTACTTCTCAAATCATAGGACATCAAATTCCGCTTATCCAGCCACAAAGTTTCCCACCGAAAGAGCACTTGAATCTGTAACTGAGTGTGGCAGCGAGGAGAGCCACGGATACATCATGCATCAGACAAATTGCGAAAAATTATCGTAACAATCTGGATAGAAACTGAACCTGCAAGACTCCATTTGCCCGCGAAGAAAATGAATTTAAATGCTCGGCAAGTTTCCAAATGCACTCTCATTCAGATCTACACCAACCTGAACTAATTCTGCAATGTACATCACTAATCCTGACACTAAAGATTCCATCAGCATCATTGTCGATATAGTAATCAACATATCTTTGTTGGCTTCCAACCCTGCCACACTAACTGAATACCTTTCCCTATTTTCCAGTCACCAATGAGTTGCTTTAGACCTTTCTTCTTTGCTGTCCTTTGGTCCCCTTGTTCTAAATCTGGATTCCTTAAAGGAGCCTGTGGAGATCCGATTTCTGGGATTTCCATAATTTGTTGGACCATCGTCAACACTTCACTCATTTTGGGTCTGGACTTGCTTTGCCGCCGTAGACATCGATTTGCCACAGAAGAAAGCTTTGCTGCAGATTTTAATGAGTATTCATCCTCTAGCTTTGGGTCTATGATCTTCCTGAACTTTTTAGTATCTGATAAGTAAGGTTTGACCCATTCTAAGAGCTTCTGTTCATTTTTAGGTCTGTTTCGATCAATTGGTCGCCGGCCGGTGATAAGTTCATATAGGAAGACTCCGTAGCTCCATATGTCACTCTTGGCAGTAAGACGGCCGGTGCGTATATACTCAGGAGCAGCATAGCCCGCAGTTCCGACAACCTGTTTAGTTTCGCAAGACAATAGAGGAGTAAATATTGTGTCTCACTAATGAAATTTCAAACCGTAACAGGAAAAGGTTCAAATGAAGGCATAAGATTCATGTAGTTGTGATAAACATGACTTCACGGTGATGACAAGGAAAAAAGATCTAACTACTATGAAAGAATCAAATACACTAAACCGAAGAAAGAGTAATGCTGCTAATGGAACCTAATCAGGTCTCCAATATCACTTACAGCTGTTGTGACATGAGTTATTCCTTCTGTTGGACCTTGTCTAGCTAAGCCAAAGTCCGACAATTTCGCATTCCAATCTTCATCTAAAAGGATGTTGGAGGATTTGAAATCTCGGAAAATAATCTGCAATATAGCACAGAATCAGAAACTCAATTTGGTAAAAATTAGTGAGATTAAACATGACTTACTAAATATCAAACAAAAACAATCATCATCCTAAAGGTAGTCTCATTCTCAAGTGGATGATGTCAAATCAGATCCCAATTTTCATTGCAATTTGACAAATAACAGAAATTGTTTCATGAAAGCAAGTAAAAGATCAATGTGTGAATCTCAACCATTTAATCATGTTGCATGGAGTTTTCTTTGGTATCCCTTTCTCACATTTTCAACTTTAATTATTTCAACTTGTTTAACTCCAAAAATCTAGTGATTCTATTTGAAGTTGTCTATACCTCTTAACCAATTTTCTCACTTTGTGGAGCAACCGAAATAATAACCTGATAACGATTTAGTATATAACAAGTAAAAACACTTGACCTGAGATATCCAGCAGGGCTCCAATCACCATTTATGCAATGAAATCACTGATAATACAAATGTGACTAGGGTGAAGCATTAGCCCTTCTATTAAAAGCACCATTAATTTGGACTAATGGATGACTTGGGAGGGCAAGCATCTCAAAAGTACTCAACAAGTAGAAGCAGAAAGGTAAAATAAACACACATGTATATGCAAGAACCTAATACTACTCAGCCAGAATATTTGTGGAATAGCTTTCTGATAAATTTGTAAATAAAAAATACAATGAAAGTTAGCAAATGAATCTGGACATCAACAAAGTATATAAGCCTGTTAAGAATCAATTGGACAGACAGAGGAACTTGGTGCTAAAAACATGACAAGTTTTATCCATAAAAGAATTAAGGTCTGATATGTTTAAACCTATACATATTGAGAAAACTTGCAAAAAATCAGCAATCACGAGGTCATCTCTTCTATAAAATAACCATAAGCGAGCACAATACAGAAAAAACTGCAATTTCATCACCTGCTGCTAGTTCCTGACCATAATAAATCAAGAAGTTGCAAAAAAGTTTACAGATTAATTAGCTTATGAAATTGCGAACAAGAAACACTAAGCAAAAATGCGAGGGAATTAATATTGTAAGAACAAACTAGGCTATTATATGAGCCAAGGTAAACCTGGAAATCCATTCCCTCATGCAAGTATGCCAGTCCACGTGCAGAATCAATTGCTATCCTTAGTCTCATGTACCAAGAAAGTGTTGTCTTTGATTGAGTTGACAAGTGATGCTCTACGCTTCTATTTTGCAAATATTCGTAGACAAGCAATCGTTGCATTCCTCTTTCATCATCTTCAGCACAATAACCTATTAACTTAACAAGATTTGGATGATCTACTTCTGCAAGAACATTGACTTCAGTCACCCATTCCTTGTGGCCCTACAAGAATAGACAAAAAGAGTTCCTATGGAGTTTATGTATGAATAAGCGTAATTTGGTACAGAGAAATCATATTAAAAAAAGAGAACTTCGATATTCCAAAAGATCTAATATATTATTACAAGGATAAATCTTCATTACTCCATGTAAATTATTATGTATTCAAGTGCAGTACATATTGGACTATCCAGATTAACTGCATTACATGTATCCAGATTAACTGCACTGCCTTGCATGTTGGAAAATTGCAATGTTTAAAGATTAAGAATTAATTTTTTATATGGATTAAAGAATGGATAATATGCATAATTCAACATTCCCCTGTGCAAAAGAACTTAGAATGCACAGCAGCATAGAAACTTGGTAAGTTTTCCAACAAGGATTGAAGTTATTACTCCTAAACACCAAATAAAATGGGCATTGACTAGAAAGAAGAGGAAGCAAACTGAAAGTATTCACATCTTTGGATATATATGTTGTTGCCCTTCACATTGGTAGTCCAATAAAGAACTATAGCACAAAAGATAGGCTTCACTAGAAATGAGTACTAAGGTTAGTGTTCCAATGCGATCAACACGTCTCCCATAGTTTCACATATTCATAAGTGATAGTACTCATAGTAGGGAAATGTAGCCACAATGAATTTGCTTGCCTGCAGCCAAGCATGGGGCTGAGCATGCCTTTCCCTGTGATATGCTTCAGGCACCACAAACCATGGACGTAGATTTACCCAGTACTGTGGTATTCTCAATCAATATAGGATCCCTGTGGTGTTTGCTACAACACTCTCTTAGGAATGATTTAAGTACATACTATAAGGTATAGCAAGCAAGCAACATCATGTCCATAGCATAGGTACACAAAGAAAGAGGATGCCACCAAATAATATTTTTCTTCTAAATTGATAATTAAGTTGAATTCAGCAACCAAACAGTGATGGTCAATTTTTTTTTTTGTTTTTCCAAGGTTGTAGGCCCTAGGGCACATGCTTAGCTGATAATGGTAACGGAATTTGTATAGCATGATCCTTGATGAAGTCCAAAATGGATCTTTTTTATTACACGCAAGAACCACATGTAATGTTAATGCAGGACATAACTTCCTGTCTGGAAACTACTATGCATAGAAATTGTGGCAGAAAATTTTGCACGAAATACAAAAACTATTTATCATAGATTGTTTTTATCAAAAAAAAAATCACATAAACTAGAGCTCGGATCGTAGTTCATTTAGTAATAGTAGAATATTAGAGTTTCTATGGCCACAAAGCTATATCACCTTAATGTAGCTTATTTAGTAATTATCCCCGTCTGAAAACAATTGCAATTATTTTACAAAAATAAAAATGTATAACGCAAGACAACTAATGGATTAAATAAAACAGTGAAAAGGATACTTACCTGCAGTCCCTTGTGACTTAGTTTGACAGCAATCTCCATCTTTGTACTTGGATCCTCAAGGCTCTTGATCATTCCCCTGTAAACACATCCAAACCCACCTTCTCCGACCAAAAGTGACCTGCTAAAATTCCTCGTGGCATTCTTCAGTTCTGAAAATGTGAAAACCCTGAGATTGCTTGATCTCTGGGTTAAAATAGGGTAGTTGGGTCTTCCCATGGATTCAGCAGCAATAATAGCATCCTCAGAGTTAAACTCAGTTTCCGATCTTCTGAAATCATGATTAGTTGATGTAGTGCCGTTATACTGAAGTGATGTCGAGAATCTCAAATGGATCTCCTCCTTCACCTCTCTATTTAGGAAAGGCAAACACTTCATTGCAAACTCTAGAAGACCTATGTTGGATCAGTTCATATTTGACATTAGGTAAAGGAGTGAAATCTTGAAACTACAAAATAAATTTATAATAAAGAGCATAATTCCAAATCCAACAGTTTACTCTAAACCCACCTAAAAGAAAAGAATTCCAATTTCATTATAGGACTGAATTCCTAAGAACAAAAATATCATAGTTTGTGCCAAGAGGGAATCAAAATGATTTTTTTTTTTCCTGAAGGATCGTCTAAATTATTCTTGCACTACATATCACAAACATGTAAATCAATAAAATATGGGCCTACAAGTACTTTAGAAAGAAACAGGAAGGAATTTAATCACTCAGTTTTTGAGAACCGTAGTTCCAAAATTCTAGTGATTTCAGATAAAGGAATCAATTACAAGTTACAATTTGATGAAAGAAACAAGACCAACAAAATGTTCTAGTTCAAGGTATAGTTTCAGTTAAATGAAGGTACATGAACTAAACTATGATTTCCTTTCCGTTATAAAAACAACTCCGTCCAAATCATGACGGAGGAAAAAGAGTCATCCACTCGATGCTATCATAAACCACAGCAAGCATGGCCTGAACTTTAATCTTATACTCCAACTAAAACGAAGTGGCAAAATTTAATTTTTCAACCAACAAGTCCCTAAAAAAACAAATTGCAATTCCAATCAAATAACATCGAGTTAAAAATCTAGGATGGTTAGTGCGCATACAATCACATCTCACTTTCTTCTACCATCAATCAAAGGAATCAGTAAATAATCAAAGAAAATGAAAAAAAAAAAAAAAACTGGGTTGAGCTTACTGGAAGTGCCTCCTCGACTCCGTGATTATCAATGACGAGACGAATCAAAGAGAAGTAGAAACGTAGCAGCTACTCGATCGCATCAAATCCAGTACAGTACACCTTTGGAGTCGACGCGGGGAGAGAGAGAGACGGAGACGAGCCAGAAGAACGACCCCCGACAAGTATTCCCGTACATTACTAACTTTTTACAATTGCCCTTATACTTTAAGAATTACTATTTAACCCTAAAAGTTTGTAATCCTTGTAGAAAGCTCTTTTGCATCAACTATTATTACAACAGTGAATGAACCAAACATGGATGAAAAAGTAAGTATTTAATTTTATAAGAACTTATATTCGTTCAATATTCATAAGATAGATTAAATGAATAAGATTGAACAACTCGATAAACTAAACAAATAAGTATGAATGAATATATATATGTGTGTATGTGTGTGTTCGGCCTGTAAATGTTTGTAAATAATATTCATAAATAATATTCGTAAATCATGTTCATCAATAAAATTTTTATCAATATACTAAATAAATATATAAACTTTAAAAAAAACAAAAAAATTTATATTATGAAGCACAATAATCAATCAAATAAATTTAAAATGAAAAAATTTTAAACAGTCAAATAAACTTAACTTTAAAGCTCGATAATATTTAAATGAATCAAACTCCAGACAAATTTGAACCCGAAATAAATCCACTCTTGAATAATAATTTCAATGACTTAATTTATTTTTAGCTCGACTCGATTCAGTTATATTACGAAATAAGCTTAAACATCATAAAATTTGGTTTGTTTACCATCCTAACTATTATGCATTTTGACTATTCTATTGTGGGCAGGGCACTCAAGAAAAGAGATATTTAAAGAAAATTTGTAAACTTTAGAGGGGGAAATGACAACTTTGAAAGCTTGTAGAGCAAGCAAATTCCAAGCAAATTACAGGGGAAATGAATTTCTCTTAATAAAATATCGGTATGCAGGAAAATTTTCACCTTGCCTCTCAACTTGTTGAATGTTTTATTCTTCAAAATTCGATAAATTACAGTTCACCTCCCCAAACTATAAGATTTTTTTTTCTAATTTATAATTTCTCAGAAGAAAGGAAAAGCATATTTCAACTTATAAAATTGATTATTTAAAACATTAAAAATTATTCAAAATTTGGTTATCTTTATTTTTATTTTATTTTATGAAAAATAAAAAATAACTTTTATACATTCTCATCTCTTTTAAAAAAAATAAAGGTGAAAAATATTATTTTCTAAAATATATATATATATTGTTAGGATGGGAGTGCAATAGACTTAGAAATTAAGTGCTAAAGTGAAATATTCTGTACTAATTAATAAACTATGGGGTCTCTTTTCAAAATGGACGCGCCGGGTTGCGCACGCTCCCGCTCTGGGAGAAACATTGCCGTGGACAGAAAGCGGAGAACCCTCTGGCTACCATTGGGGCCCACAGTTTCACAACCACTGGCATAGCGGTGGTGGGTGAAGGCCTGAGATATTTAACGGGTCTTAATTTTACGTCCCTCCTTCCTTATCCGGCCGCATGATTTTTAACGGGGCGGATACTCCCAGAAATACCCGAATCCACAACGCATGGTAACGCAGTATTGGTGCCAGCATCAAATGGCCGTCGGATCGTGCCATCACGTCTGCGTGTGCGGCCCACCGCGAATGCTGATTTTGACGGCTGTTCTCGCAGTACTTCAACTACAAAAGTTAATCTCGACCGTTAGACGACTACAGTGGCAGTACCGTGATTCTATCCCATAATCCGTGGCATTATCGTCCTCCCATTTAATAAATAAAGCCGAACCGAGAAGACTTGGATCTTCTCGCCGGCCGTCTCCTCCATTCCTAACCGGCGATCCGATCTCTGAGACGCTGACGCCGATCCCGACGCCGACGCCTCGATGGGGTTCGTTTCCTTCTCTGGGAGAGTCCTCTTCGCATCTGTATTCCTCCTATCCGTCTACCAGGAGTAAGCTTCATCCTCCCTTCTCCTTCCCCCATTTTTTCGGCTTCAGATCTGCTCGTTTTTGTTGCTAAGGGTACGCGTTCTCGTGTTCAGAGATCTATCTTTCGCAAATTACCTTCTTTTTTTTTCCTCCCTCCCAACTTCGTCCTAATTGGCCAAACAAAGAAATTAGTTAGTTCTAGTTCGGTTGTAATTGTTCTTGGGAACAAGATTCCACTTTTAGGGTAATCACCTGCCTTGTTGTTTTTCTTACAACAACTTTGATGCTGTAAGCTCGTCGTCACCATCAAATATGTTTCAGGGGAGAAAGAAGGCTTTTTTAATCAAGATTATGCTTTTAAGTTCCTTTAATGAATATATGTTCATTGTGAAGTAATCTTTATAATTATTTTAGAAATTTAACAGCCGCTAGTTGTTTTAGCAGTGTATTATTATTTATATATTTGTTCTCTCCAGTTTTGGTATATTTATGAAACTTGTGTTTGACCAGTAAAGAGAGAATTTCATTTGTTCGAGACATACAACGATCATTTTTGCCCAAATTTATTAATGATATGTTAGTTTGTGAAATTATGTAGCAATAACTAGGAGTATGTTATTTCTTTGATTTTTTGTGTTTTGATGTGTACTGGATCAAATATGATTGTATCCATCATTGTATACATTATACAATGTTTTTGTATATTTGCATATGAATAATACTCAAATTTGCTAAGAAGCACTAATATAACAATTTTCACTCCAAATTTCTACCATGACCCACCTTTAGATTAACTTTATATTTTCTTCTTGGGAAAATGTTGTTTTCCTTTTAGTGGATAACCATAGAATTTCAATATATTCTTCAATTTTCTGTATTCCTTTTTCCATTGAATGTTTTACATCTCAGTTTGTTGAAAGAAGGTAATTAAGTATGTATAGAATGCTTTTCTAGCAAACAATGGATCAGTTGCCCTCGTATCTTTGTTTTGGTCTATTATTGTAGCATAAGAAAATGGCTTATTTTTGAGTCACTGAATATGTATACTATAACTTCAGTGGATGGCTAAAACTAAAATGTATTACTGTGGATGAAGGTCTATCCCTATGCCAACTCACTGGTGTAGTGTTTATGAAAAAAGTTAGAATTGCTATTGCAAATGGTTTCCCTGACTTAGCAGGGTGCCAAATTTTGGTTTGTGCCTGCCTATATTGACCTTTCGTTTTTAGGTTTGTTGAATTTGGAGTTGATGGAGGACCGGCAGCAAAGCTTCTCGCTCCAAAATATAATACATTTGTAAATCATATCACCTCGCATCTAGGAGTAAAAGTCCCTGAAGTTGATGTAAGAATACTCTTCTTTTCTCCATTCTCGTGACTTGATTTTTAACAATTGAGTCATAACTAGTATTCAAGAAATTGCAAAAATTAAGAATACTCTTCTTTTCTCCATTCTCGTGACTTGATTTTTAACAATTGAGTCATAACTAGTGTTCAAGAAATTGAAAAATTTTGCATTTTCAGATAAAGCATGTAGTTTCTGCTGCCATAGCTCTTAAAGGGATAGGTGGCCTTCTATTCATCTTCGGCAGTTCCTTTGGAGCATATCTTCTGGTCAGTAGTATTGGTTTTTTGTTTATGTTCTCCATCGATGGAACTCAATTAGCTTCAAACTTTAATTGGATTTGAATAGTGTAATTCTTATCTGTAACTCCTATTACGATTGCACACAAAAACTGGTTGCACTTTTTTCCTCGCAGCTGCTTTACTTGACATTCGCAACGCCCATCTTGTTCGATTTCTACAACTACGATATTCAAAAGCCAGAATTCGTAGAACTTTTTTCCAAGTTCACACAGGTCGTCTATTCGTCTCTCCTGCTAACTCTGCCAATAAGTCTCTTACGTACTGAAACTTGAATTCTGCTGCAGAATTTGGCTCGTTTCGGTGCATTGCTCTTCTTCCTAGGCATGAAGAACTCAATTCCAAAGAGGCATGCCAAGAGGAAGGCCCCTAAAACAAAGGCAGCTTAAAGGAAAAGAAAGCCAGATGGGTATAGCAAAATGGAAGTGCATTAGGAGTTAGTTTACATGGATTGGATTTATAAAACATTTTCCTAGCTTCATTCCGAGAACATGATTTTGTAGTTGTAAAACTTTTTATCCCCATCTTTTTGTGTTCATGAATTCAGTCATCTGAAGTTGCGAAACTTTGGATGGCATTGACGGTTTCTTTAATATTATGGATTTCTTTATGCACTTTCACTCGATCACAATCAAGATGTTCGAGCTTTTGCCTGCGTAATGCTAAAGGTACATAACCTTTCTTCTAGTTGAAATTAGATATACCCGAGTTGAGTTCAACATTAAAAAATTTATCGTTGTGTGTTTAAAATCGTTGAGTAAAAACTTACAGATGACACTTATATTAGTTGCTTGTATTATAAAGGCAGTCCGGTGCACAAGCATCTTAATACGAGGTCGCGGAGATAAGTATTATATTTATATCCAATCTCACTTTACATTATAAGAGCTTGTTTTTGCAAACTTAAATTCATGGCCACCATCTTTTCAATATGTTGCTCATACTAATAAGTTAAAATAATAAAATTTGTAAATATCAAACTAATATACACAATGATAGTATAACTTTAATATATTTGAATAAAAAAAATTAAACAAGTAAAATCACATGAACCATATCATATTTATCAAAAAATAAATTATGCAGAAATCGTTCATAAGTTTTATTATTTATGAACCTTAATTAACTAAACCCACTGTTATTTACAATTATTATTTTGTATTTTTATATTAAACGAATATATATTAGTTTCATTCAGTCAAATATTAAACAAGAAAAATTTGTTCTAAATGGTTTTAATTTAGTATTAATAAAATTCAATATTATTTTAATATTCATCTAGGTTTTAATTAAAATATAATCGAATGCTAAAACATAGTAAATAATTTTTATAAATGACGGGTCCTAAATAGTCTCACTTTTTTCTTTTGTTTGAAATTCAATCAAATTCTGATTTTTTACTATAGAATAATGATTTTATTCTTAAGTTGACACAACGTACCCCGACTAATCCTGAATATGACAAACCCAGACTTAGACGTCGACTAATCCTAATACGACTAACTTGGCCCATGGAATTGAAAAGGCATCATGCTTATCCGTTAATTTACCAAAGCTAAAGCTCCATCCTTATACGCTTAGAAAATTGAAAAGGCATCATGCTACTATACCATTGCCCCAGGTAGAAAATAGAGATATTTGGTTTTTGGAAAGGAAGACCTAAACAGATAAATAATAAGAAAAACCTAAGAGCAATTGGCAAAAAAGAACCTGAAGAAAATTATTTATAGCATCTGTATTATTTCATTATCGATGGTCGTGATCAAATCCTCCCATATCAGATGGCTATAAAAGGGTAACAACCCTATGGATACAAAAACACTTTCAATTTGAAGAAAATCTTCTTCTTAAATGTAGTCAATTGAGATAACATGATGTAATGCAATTACCAACATCAAGATATTCACAAGAAAAATCTATACAAACGGACAATAGAGAACAAAGAGATCGAGAAGAAACACAGTAAGAGAAGTTGCTGGGCACAAACAAACATGTAAAATTTACAAGGGCCGAAAGCAAAACATTTGAGAGGACAAAAAGGACTTACATAGTAGTTTGAACCAGATATCACGATCTTTTGTGTTCTTTTTCTCTGTTTTCTTTTTGTCCGTGAGTATTTTTTTTTAATAATCCATCAGAATAGAGTTGTGCTATGGAGAAACCATGCCACCGTAAATGTTGTCGATCATCATTATCTGCAAAGACAATAAAAATTTAGAATAAACAGCACGGCAATTTTTGATGTTCCATGTTCATGTACGTCTTATGAAAAAAAAAAAGAGATTAAAATAGGCGTCAAACTTGGGCAATGTTCTGGAATGGTTGGAGTGATTCATTATATAAATAGACCAAGTTCATCCAATCCACTTGTTCCGTCCAGTATGTCTGCTGGCTCTTATCCAATTCACCATGTTCAAACCATCCAAACATCTTGAACTATCTAGCCGATACAACTTGTCCAAGCCAGGCAGCTCACCTCGTGAACACAATATGTTCAGCTCATGCAATCTACTTGGTTCATCCAACCCATCAAGTCTACTAGGTTTGTCTAGCCAATTCAGTGTACTGGACACATCCAACTAGTTGCTCATTTGGTTCACCAAGCTCATACAATCTTTTTGATCTAGTCGATGTACAAATTGATATTTTTTCAGCTCGTCCAATTGCCTAGTGCACTTGACTCGTCGTAATCCATACAACCTATTTGACTCATTAGGCCTGCCTAGTCTTCTTAACTTGTTTGGTCCAATCAGCCTGTCCTATTCACAAATCTGTTGGCCCTCTATCCACTTTTGAATTATTGAGTGAATGGAATACTGAGTAATATTAAATTTAGTAGTTGTCGAATGACAAACTATAGAATGGAAAGGGTCATTCTTCAAAAAAATACTCCACCTTAAATTGTCAATGAAATGTTGAAGGGTATGAAACAATGAATCATTTCCAACCATACCAAAAAATAATTCCTGTGGCTAAGTGGGCAAAATATTAATAACTTGATCTGAGTACCTGATCACAGATTGCACAGGTTTCACTTCTCTCCATCCACTCCAGAATACACGACAGATGGAAATTGTGTTCGCATTTTGTCACAATACGAGGATTCTCTGTGTCATAATCTAGAAAAAAAAAAGGGAAGGGGATAAGGTAATTGATCAGATTGCAACATCCAACTATCACATAAAGCAAAGGCGCACTCTATAGCAGGAATATTTTCAGGTTGAGAGACAAATTGAACATTTAATAACTGTGTCCTAATCACATGGAGAAACTATATTAATTTTTGCAACATATAATGGAAGAATTAATCACTTTGAGTCAGGGAAAAAACTACCTTCAAGACAAATAGGGCAAACATCTTCCTCATCTGGAGTCTCGAGAGGTTTACTGACCTCATCTTCACTACTTTTAGTAGAGTTCTGCTCACTGTTGGCTTTATTCTTACAATCAGGAGTTTCAAAATGATCGTTATTCTCTCCTGTAGTCTGAGAAATCATTATTTGTGTTTGATAAGGTTTATTGTTACGATTTGCAACATCTCCAGGCGGTGCTGGTGAGCTCTCCATACCCACATCATAGGGCAAAGGAGCAGGAGGTGCTCGGTAAGTGTCAAGTGTTGATGTGTCCAGATAATCGTTGAGTACTCTGGAAGGGACTGCAGGCAATGCGCCATGGCTGGTAGATGACAGTGGTTCATGCTCTTCCAAGTTTTGAGGCCACTGCAATGTCTGCTAAGAATATTTAATAGATCATTTTATCACAATGAAATTTTTTCAGATACCATATATTTCATGGGCAGGAACTACATAGCCTTTTATCACTGGAGATATACACAAGAAACAACAAATTGTGTTGAAAATAATAAAAAAGGCCAGTTGCTTAAGGCAATGTATAAAAAAAGTACTTAAAAACATAAATTAAAATAACCAAGAAAGAAGATAGGAAAATTGAGAAAGAAGATAGGTTGGGATCTACCAAGTTGATACAGCCACAATTACTGCAATGCTGACAATCATTTTGTTGATTAGTATGAAGAAACATAAGTTACATACGAGACTTTTTGTAGTTCAATATAGAGTTTCCGTAGATTGGAGCTTATGTTTTTCACACTTAGTTGGCAAAAAATCACTACCTTTTTTATGAAGCTGTTTAAGTTATATTTGGATCCTTGTTATGTCCCTAGTAATCTAAATCTTCAAATAGTAGTACATAATTTATAAAAGCTAACCGGCGTTGTAATCATCACACATTGTTTACCATTGCATTGCTTTCTAGGTCTTAGATCAGCTCTCTTTGAGCAAGCATCTGATAATGGATCCACTCCCTCGATCCAAGCATAACTTGTTTGTGGTCCATGTAAAGAGAAAAATGCTTTGCTTTGTAGAATAAAGAGGCCTAGAATGTGATGTTCAAAGACTTAAAACAGATTATGCAGCCAAAGGATGGGACTATGTATGAAAACAAAAGAACCAAATTGATGAAACAAAATTAAGATACAAAATTTGATAAATCAAGATTCAAGTTACAAAATTTGAGAATTGTCTGGGTCATTCCCAGGAAACTATTGTGCACTTCAATTTGGACCATATAAAGGAGAAATGGCAAGCTTTCTGAGAGAATTCTAGTTCATAAACTCTAGTAGCCAGCCACATACCCAACTCCAGATGGTCAACCTATTTACAAAACCAAGCTTGTATATGCTTACTGATCTAACCACAGAAAATTGTGATCAAATAGAACTATGAAAAGCATACAGCTTGTGAAGACCAAAGCAAAAAAACTTATAGTTAAGTCTAAATACCAAAGTCCTTGCAAACAAAACAATTGCAGGATGATAGGTAGGAAATATGTGCATAAGACGAACCACCAAAATACACACATATAAAGATATCATTACATAAATGATCGTTAAATAAGAAATGGACAAATCAAATTGTTTTTCTATAATTATGCAAAGTAACAACAATCCAAAAGAGGGGAAAAAAAGACTACACACATAGTAGTATGGTGGTGGGCTATCTGATTCAGCACTTCTTGATGGACAGCAACAGCAACAGCCCATTACCTATTTGGTTATCCAAGTCAAAATTACAATCCAACTCAAAGTTACAGGAAATTGATACATAATTTCCTTTGAGATTTGAACCTGAAATAAGAAGCTTAAATTGCTGTTAGATTTCAGGGGAATAAAAACGCCATTTAGTAATATGCATTCCAAGAATGCAAAGTTTATTAACAAGCACACACCCAGAAGGAGGTTAAGTAAACTAAATTAACAACAGGAATCAGTCCAAGTACACAAGCAGCTTCAAAAGATAATCAACCTTCACTGCTTGAAGATTGCAAAGGCAGTTGATCTACTTGTTCCAAAAATAAACAAACGATCATTGATGGTTCTCTTCCAGGCCTCAACTAGGAGTTCCACAAACTTTCTCAATGGCAATGATGAGCAAACAAGAATTCCAAGGCATTGATGCAAATTAAGAAGTTTACATTTTATTGTTGTTTTAGACCTTGTAAGGGATTATTTTGAGGCATCCTCATAAAATAAGTTAATTAAAGTAAATTTTAAATTGGTGATTGTCTTGTTCAGAAGTATCAGGTATTTTACTATGAGTTTATTTAGGGTGTAATTTTATTTGGTTTATTTCTAAGTTTGTTTTGGTTGGAGAAGGACCGCAACCCCATCTTCTTGTTAATGATATTTGGCTTTTGTGAAATTGCTTTTGGTGCTACAGTAGCTATGATAGTAGAGTGTCTAATAATGAGGTGACAGCTTGATGGTCTACTTAAACAGTATTATTATGAGTATCACCAGGGTGCCAAAAAGAAATTACCATGACCCCGACCAAGTAAAACAGGATAACAAACAGCCAAGCATCAAACAATTCCAAGAGAATCTTTTTTCGGTTAACTAACAAACAAATCTCACATATGTCCCATCATTGTCCAAGCCCAACTGCATAGAAGCAAGGATAATTGTATAAAACATATTGTCTGCCATATCCTAGTGAAAAGCTGGTATTATTTGTATTATTATATACTTCACTTGAGCTTGATTCTTCAAAATATGTTCAACATGTGCTATATTTCTGATGTGGACTGTAGATTATTACAATCGCATAAGGTCCTAGACATATCAAATATTAGCCATAAAGTTATAAAAGCAAAGCTTCAAGTAGAAACCATCCAAGAAATGGTCAATATAATATATCAAATTTCTCAAAGTTCTGATAGTAAAATGCATTCTGAAATTTGCATATTACTCAAACACAAAACTGTTTGTAGTTTATCAAAATTAACCATATATCAGATGGTAAAATTCTATTTATCCTCTAAGATGAGCATCTTTTGATGCAACAGCACAACTGCCACAGGCCTTAAGAGTCAGGATGTCCCAAAACCTATTAATTAAACCACAAATCACAGACTCTCCCATAGCAAACCAAAATCAATAACCACCATCAAATCCTTATGGGACTTTCCTAAGACACTTAATAAAACATAGAAGTCAACATGTTCCAGATGACTCAGTCTCAGCTTGTTCTGGATGTGATACATCCAGAGATATTAGCTCAGTGTGTTCCTTACTAGTGCATGAAACCGTGATAGGATATCAATTACGCCTGGCTGCTCGATGATTAACTAAATCACCTAAGGCACAATAAAACAAGAAAAAAAAACTCCAATCAAGCAACAAAAGAGAAAATTCAAGTTACGAGCTCCTCGTCAACTTCATGGACAAGGAGTAAGACAACCATAAAGATCTAAATTCCGAATCAAAGCAAGCCTCGAGACTCGAAACGCCCAAATCCGACCACAACACGCAACAGCTCTTACCATCCATATCAACCGAGAACACCGAGTCACGGGATCTACAGAGCATCGAGCTCCGCGGTCAGGGAGGATACTGAAGCGGCGCCGCGGCGGTAGAATGAGGATAATTCAAATTCGAGGGACTTACCGAGAAGTGCTTGAGGAATCCCAATCTTTATCACTGGAGCAATCCGGAGAGGGTTTCTCAGGCCATCGACGGCGGCTTCGGCGGCGGCGAAGAGAAAGGGAGGCGCCGTCGGGCGTCGGCCTTCTCCTTTCCTAAGAAACTCTTCCGTTCTTCCAAGCGTTGGGAAATAAGACAATTATTATGCGGCCATCCGCATAGTTAAGTTGCGTAAATAAGCCAACTATGCAGCTGTATTTAAAAATTGCGCGTTTTTAATATAATCATAAAATTTAATATATATATATATATATATATATATGCAGATTTGATAGCCTGCCCGACCCCTCATGTCCATCCATGCTTGAATGTCACTGTAGCGCTGCCGCGTCAGCATATTTTCTATTTCTCCGCCTCTTCACTCGTTAGCTCATCACGAATAGTTTTTATCTCTCATCGCCCTCACCCCGCTCCCTCTCTCTCTTTCCCTCCCTCTCTCCTTCCTTCCCTTCTGCTGCCGGTCGCCGTCCATCGTGCTGTTGCCTTCCATCCTCCCTTTGCCGCCGCTACAACGCCGCCGCTCCGACCTAATCTCTATTCCGTCCACCGCTACACCGCCTGCACCCTCCTCTAGCAGGTAAAATCGCTTCCATAACTCTTCGGCGCAGTTTCCTTC
>JBBPFQ011348156.1:0-18950 GCA_037974815.1 Kaempferia elegans | reverse complement strand
AGACTTCGCTGAACTACAAATTTCCTCTGACTTGATTGCCTTTGGATTGACAATGATTTATGAAACTGTGTTTGTTCCATAAGCGGTTCCAGAATTTGTAGTTAAGGATTTTCTGAAGTTTCCTCATTAATTTTTTAAATGATCAGTTACTATTTATTTTTAATATGTCAGAATGGTTATGTACTATGCTCATTTATTGCCTCAACAATTTATTTTCTTCTGCATTTTTTTTAAATGATGGGGTTACTATCCCTGATATTTTGCTGATGTTTACTTGTTTTCTTTCAGGCTTTCATTTTAGGAAGACAAAAGAAATAATGAAGAATAAAGACCCTAGATCAGAAGCATATGTTGATAGAAGCTCTAGAATTGTTCCAGTGACTTTAATGCTCATTGTCCTATGTGGGCTTTCTTTCTATCTAGGAGGCATCTATTGCTCTGAAAAGAACAGATACTTTAACATGGATGTTGCGCCAGCTATTCAATTGCGCAATAAATCTTCTGCCACTTCTCTTCAAATTGACTCAGTTGAGTTTCCTGAGTGTGGTATTGACTATCAAGATTACACACCATGCACAGACCCCAAGGTATATTCAAGCTCTGATCACTACAATTGATGCAATCAAATCTGAGTTAGTAGGATATAATAAACCGGAGGTATCAGTATGCATATTCCAACTCATTTAATAATCCTTTAGAAGTGGCTGAATGTAAAAGTATTGCATTTCTTGCCATCTAATGGATCAATCAGTCTTCTCCTTTTTAGGTTCTCTTAGATTATTGCTTTTTTGCTTTATTAGATTTTCAATTGTCAAAATATTATTCCTAATCATAAACCTTGATATTTTGCTAGCCCTATCTTACAATTTACCTTTCTTTACAATTTGCCTTTCTTGAATTTTGGTGGCAAAAGGCAATTCGCTCGCCCCCAGTGCCTCCCAACCCATCCCTAGGTAAATCATGGGTGGCTACTAGCCTTGGAATGTTGAATAGCGCATGTACCTTTCTTGAATCTTGATTTAGGATCATGTAGCTATATTGTTTTGTCATACAATGGTTTACACACTATTTCAAGTTACAAGTTCCATAAATTCAAAGAATAATAATTATGAGAATTTCAGCAGTTTAATAATGTGTCATCCAAGCATTTGATATGTGGCTCCTGTTAAATATTATCTTGATAGTCACAAGTTTTTCTTTTCATGTAGAGGTGGAGAAAGTACGGCAATTACAGGCTTAGTTTCATGGAGCGTCATTGCCCACCAATGTCTGAGAGAAAAGAATGCTTAGTGTCTCCACCTCTTGGGTATAAAGTGCCAATGCGATGGCCAAAGAGCAGAGATCAATGTTGGTATAGGTATTCTTTCTTCACATTGTCCTGATACTTTGCCTTGTAATCATTAGTTTCTACAGATTTTTCACTTAGTCATGACTAGGTATTCAGGTAATTCTCATGTTCACTCTTTTGAATATGGTCCAGAAATGTGCCTTATGATTGGATCAACAATGAGAAATCAAATCAACACTGGCTCAGGAAAGATGGAGAAAAGTTCATTTTTCCAGGTGGAGGTACTATGTTTCCCAATGGAGTTGGTGCTTATGTTGAATTGATGCAAGATCTTATTCCTGAAATGAAAAATGGAAGTATCCGAACTGCTATTGATACTGGCTGTGGGGTGAGTGCTGAACAATCAAATTGAACTGTTTTTGTTAGTGATACTTCCTGAGGACTTATTTCTACCCCAATTGGTTATAAGACAGCAGTGGGACTATCATCATTTCCCTCATTCTTTCTTTTATTGGAACAAGAAATCCCTCTAACTATACCTTTAAATTGTTAGTCAAACAACTGTTCTCATTTCTTATTAGTTTAGATGCCATTGACTAGCATCCATGTACATGTTGATGGTTATCTTGATAGTCTGAGTATACAAGTTTACCTTCCAGAAATTTTTGTGATTTTTCAGTTTCTGAACTAGGCAAAGGTGCTTTGATGGCTAAGGGCTTGAGAATAAGCTAATCATAATTTTCAATATATATTCAACTTTGCCTGATCAAGATTTGATCTTGTTATGGTGTTGTCAGACAATATAAAGCAACCAATATCAGATATAAGAAAGTTAATTAGATCCATCACAACATTATTATATATTATGCATGTTTACTGAATCTATCAACCATAACATTGCATTTATGTCCAACTAATCTGTGTTGCTCATTTTCACTGATAGGTTGCAAGCTGGGGAGGTGATTTGTTAGACCATGGAATATTAACTGTTTCTTTGGCACCCAGAGATAATCATGAGGCTCAAGTACAGTTTGCTCTTGAACGTGGGATTCCAGCCATTTTGGGCATCATTTCGACTCAACGCCTTCCATTCCCATCCAATTCATTTGATATTGCACATTGTTCCCGATGTCTTATTCCATGGACAGAATTTGGTAATTTTCTAGCTTTGCACATATCAACCAGAACTAAATCAGAAGGCAAAATAAATTTTATTTTATTGTCTGGTAGATTTTTAGGTGCTCTACTTCAACTAACACTATTTATTCTAAAGGGGGATTATACAGCTATGCAAAGTACTCCCACACATGTTTTGGTAGTAGGTTATGAATTTATTTACTAGAAGGATCAAAAAGGACAAAGGGAAACAATCTTACTTTGTCCTTAAACCTATACATCTGTTTGATTCTTAATAATACAATCTCCTTTACATGTATGTTTAGGTGGATTTGCTATTTCTTCCATTTCTCTCTCTGTTTCTCTAGTTTCACCAGTATTTTTTTTTTTTAGTGTTTATGTTATTGTCCAAAAATTGGGTGTCTTTTATAGGGTGTATTCCTATGTATGTTTTTTAGAATGTACTCTATATATGCTATCAGTACAGCATTTTTGAAATTGCTGCTTCTCTAGATGCATTACTGTTATAGCATAGTTGTGTGATCCATTGGGATGTTCTTTATATGTACTATATATCTAAGATGGACGATAATAATTTTTTTCTATCATTTTTCAGATGGAATTTATCTATTAGAGATACACAGAATACTTCGACCTGGTGGCTTCTGGGTTCTCTCTGGGCCACCTGTAAACTTTGAAAATAGGTGGCGTGGATGGAATACAACTGCGGAAGAGCAGAAAGTGAACTTTGATAGGTTAAAGAAATTGTTAACGAACATGTGCTTCAAACTCTACAACATAAAGCATGACATTGCAGTGTGGCAGAAATCTGCTGACAGCAGTTGCTATGATGAACTTAGTGCATCTGCTTATCCACCTAAGTGCGATGACAGCATGGACCCAGATTCAGCATGGTATATTCCACTCCGAACTTGCTTAAATGTTCCAAATCAAAAGTTCAAGAAATTGGCTGTAAAATCTATGCCAAGGTGGCCCCAAAGGCTCCATACAGCTCCAGAACGTCTTGGCATGGTACCAGGAGGGAATTCTGAAGGATTCAAGCATGATGAAAGCAAGTGGAAGGCCAGGGTAAAACACTACAAGACATTGCTTTCAGCTCTTGGAACTGATAAAATCCGAAATGTTATGGATATGAATACATTGTTCGGAAGCTTTGCAGCAGCACTCATTAACGATCCTGTTTGGGTAATGAATGTTGTCTCCTCGTATGGTCCAAATTCCCTCAGTGTGGTATATGACAGAGGACTAATTGGAACCTATCATGACTGGTAAGTCCATAACTATTGTCAAAATCAATTTCAACTGCCACCCTAGACCCGTGGACTAAGATATAACACTTAAAACTTACCCCTGAACGTAGTCTAGTTTAATGATCAAACTCTTTTCATGCAGGTGTGAGTCGTTTTCAACATATCCTCGAACATATGACCTCCTTCATTTAGATGGGCTATTTACTGCTGAAAGTCACCGGTAAAAATCATTTGAATCATACTTTTTTCACCTCACTTTCTTCCTTTGGTTGATAACTTCTAATTGTCTGAATTTCAAACAGTGGTACCAAATTATTCCCTATGGAACTGATGACCTTCAAATTCATTTTTATAATTTTGTTATTATATTATTATTATTTTATTTTTATGAGAAGCAGTATCTATTTTTTTGTTTGATGACTGACAATACCGTGGGAGATACATATTTGATCTAATGTTTGGCTTCGAATGTACATGTTTGAGCTAACCTAAGAATGCAGTATTTCAGAAGTCTCCACTGCCACCTGTTCCTAGATGTTGTAACCTATATAAAGTTATGGACCTTTCTCGTCATTTTTCTCTTTAAGCTACTAGGAAAAGTCTATTTTGTTGGCTTCTCAACTATCTGCATTGGAACATCTACTATATTTTTGTCAGATATCACACCTTTTTTTCCTTTATTTCATGCCAAAGATTATTAGTGGAGATCTGTTGGATATCCTTCTTCACCTAACACACTATCATGTTAGCCACCAATCCTTCTTTATCAAGGGAGCTCATTTCAGTTCACTAGTGTGAATAGTATACTTAATCAATTGTTGAATGTTTCCACTAATAACATTATTTGTTTGTTCATCTTATATGACTAAGAGCATAAACTGGTCCAACTGTTTGAATAGTTCTTGAATAACACGAAGTGCTACCGGAATTCCATTCTCACCTTGTGACTAAATGCCATTGTACATTGCAAATTGACAGTAAGCGTCTTCTGTTTTCTTATCAGGTGTGAAGTGAAATATGTGATCCTTGAGATGGATCGTATTCTGCGTCCAAATGGGTATGTCATAATCCACGAATCAACCTACTTTGTAGATGTTGTCTCTACCATCGCCAAAAGGACGCGATGGGATTGTGAAAAACATGACACAGAATACGACACATCGAAAGAGAAGCTGCTGATATGTCAGAAAAAGCTATGGCATGCAAAGGGAAACCAACTTTGAGCCACTAGTGAAGAAAGGTGATCGTATTCTACTGCAGAAAAATATCCAGTGGGAGTGCAGGTTTTTTGTCACAAGGCTCGTCGTATCTGATATTTGGTTTCCAGTATCCATAGAAGAATAATAGAAATAAGTTGTTGAACATCTGATAAAAGGGGATCACATATTCTTTTTACAAGGGTTTTAATTTTGTTTTCGAGAGATTTGAAAAGAGCATTTATCCTGTGCATATCTGATAAAATCCGTTGATTTGGAATTGGATGGGGAGAAACGTTACTATAAAAGGCATATTTTAGTTATAGTTTACATTGTTAAGGTGTATGTGGACTTGCTAGAGTTGCAATTTGTTTTAAAATTGTATGTTGTGGTTGTTACTGAAATGATCCTATGTTTTGTGGAATTGACATAATGAGCTCTTAGATTCAAGAATGCGTCCCAAAATTCATCTGTATAAAATGGGAGGAAAAAAAATCATGTAAAGGATTATTTATATATTATAAATATATAGTTAATCATATTATAAATACAAAGTAAAATAAACTTTTACCTACATTTATTTAATTAATTATCATACAATTGATATCAATTTAATCAACTTATAAATTATAATTTCTTTTTTAAATTTAAGTTAAGGCTTTTGTACTCCTAGTAATATTTTGAGTGTTGCTAATTATTGAAATTAATGTGTTTTTCTCCTAGTATAGTTTATTGGATGATTCAAGAGGATATATACCATCAAATAAAGAATTTTGAAAGTGAAAGTAGTTAAAATTTTAAAAAGCACGGAGTAGTAAACAAAAGTCAAGAAAATAATGAATGAAGTCAAGAATGAGGTTTTGTTAAAAAGAGGAAAGGAACATCTACATATGGTTAAAGTGGGAGAGAAAAAGATTTTATCCAAATAAAATATATTAAAGATAAATATGATAGGGTATTAATAATAAAGGATAAAGAAATAAAAAAATAAATGAAAGATCTATTTTTATAACTTTTGATAAGAGGTCAGGTCATCAACTTAATTTAAAACTTTAATTAGGTCAGAAGGGAATAAAAAATTAAATTTTTATTAGATAATTCAAATTTTAAAAAAAGAACGGGCATTAAATGTGATCAATAAAAAATAAAAAATAAAAAATTGATTGAATATGATGATATTTTAATTTAGGTATACAAATGCATAGAAAAGTAAGATATTGAATGAGTTATAAAATTATTTAATTTGATATTAAAAATAAAAAAAAATCTAATTAAGTAAAGAGTAAGTACTTTTAGTCCTCTAAAGTGTTGGCGTGAACTACAACCTTAATTAGCTCAGTTAGTATTAAGTAGTAGACTCTTATCAATGGATAAGAGTTTAAGTCGTAGCAATAGCTCTCAATATTTGATTTATCTCCTTTCATTTTTACCATGAGGCCATGAATGATATTTAACGTGAGTATTGTCATATTTTTGCACCAGTGACCTACAACATTGACGTTCGTGTTGCAGGCAAACGTTGGAGCCATTAAGTGATATACATTAAGGCAACAAATAACCAACCAATCAACCAACCATCACGTTGGTATTGGAAATGGAATACAACAAATATGTGAATAATATTGATGTATGATCCATTTTTTCAATTGGATATTTAGATTTTACGAGTTGACTAATTCTAGGATGAAAGTTCGGCTCCATATTCTAAAAATTAAATAAATTAGAAAGCACTCATGATTATTTATCCGGAGTGGTCAAGTTTCTAAGTTTATCATCTCATTAGAGGAAAATACTTTATAGTATAATATGTGATAGTTGGGGTCTAAATCATAAATACACGAGGACTACTTGATCGGTATACCATATTCTTAGGGTTGTAGATGAACATCCCTTTAGGGCGGTGGGATGGTTAAGATATAAGATGTTGCCACATTAGATCAAAAGGTCAAAATTCAACGTGTCCGAGTTGAATGAAAAAATTAAGATATTTATCGTATATTTTCTAAATTGATTCATATGACAAAAGGTGATTCACTCACTCACCCATGACTTCGCTAATCCTTCCTAGACCAACACAGAGGAGGTAAATCACAGATGATTACTAGTAATTAGTGTAAATGATCAAACTATGAGAAAGATATATACTCAGATATGCTAAATTTTAACCTCAAGATTTCAGCAACCTCTCATAATCGCCCCAAGGGGATGCACAGTAGTTGCAACTTGCAACGAGAGGAGAAAGAGACATATTAATATTACATTTTTTAAATAAAATTTATTATTAAAAGTTATATATATAAATATAACTGTTGTTGGGCTTTCTATGGGCCTTTGTGGAAGATTTCACGGATCACGGATCTCCGAGCATTGAAGTCTTGTGATCCTAAATACAAATGGAGTTTCCAGAAATATCCAACGGTAATGATCTATGGATCCGCATGCTGCGAGTACATCTTCGTCGTACAAATTAGGGTTTTTAACTATAAAGGCGGATCGATGGCGGCCTTTGCTGGGTTCCAGCCCCTCTTTCGGATTCTCGCTCGGCGTGTAGACCCTCTGGGTGACGCCGCATCTTGCCGTGCTTGGGAAGATGGTAAGTTCATACATGTAAGAAGTTGTTTTGGTATGGATTGATTCTGTTAATAGAAGGAAGCGGGCATTGCTTGAAATTTGAGCTGTTCTGGTTATCATTTCTTCATCACGGGACTATTCGAAGTTCTTGTTAAAAAAAAAATTATCTTTTAGTCTTATTGATGGGTATCTTGTAAAACGGATCTGTTTAAGGGTGGTAATTTTGAGTATTCTAAATTTTTCTAAATTTTTCAGGAAAAAAAGTGTTTTTCTACAACATTATAACGTTCGAATTGCAGCATGATAATTGAATTTTAAGATGCTGTTTGATTCATTGTAAAATTAGTTCAGGAGATGCCTTTTCTGCTAGGTGTTTAACATTCCATGTGAAACTATTAGTTAGATGCAAAAAGTTGGTATGAATTATTTGACTGAATTTTATCTATTAACTGTCTACCCATACTGTAATCCAGACGAAGCGCACCAAGAAGGCTGGAATTGTTGGGAAATATGGTAATTCATTGGCTCAATATTTTCTGTAACTCGTTTTGATGCTGATGTAAGATCCAAGATCCATCATTTTATCTGAAGCTACTTCTGATCATGTCTTCTTTCTGCTTCAGGTACCAGATACGGTGCAAGTTTGCGGAAGCAAATCAAGAAGATGGAGGTTTCACAGCATGCAAAGTACTTTTGTGAATTCTGTGGGAAGGTATGACTTCTTTTATTGGGAAATTCCCTTGATTTGTATTAAATTAGCATTATTTCTTTTTGATTGGTTACAATGTGGAAGAATTGTAGTAGTATTATATTATGAAAGTATTTTGAAAGTTAAAACCAGATTGGTTGGGTAAATTGTCCAGTTTGCCATACACGCACACACTCAAACGTACAAACTAGAACAAATTGATCAGTCTAGTTTAGTGATTTGGTTGTCATATCTATGTGATGAATGCTTATTTTGTCAGCTAAGTTTTGTTTCTGTATGAGTATTTCTCTGATTCCGCATTTTGATTTTCGGTTAGATATTCCTTATTTAGGGCAATCTGTCCTTAGTTTTTTGCTGCTAAGAAAACTCACAGAAAACTCAATTGTTGTTATTTTCCTCTTAGCTGGTTAGGGTTCCTGTTGCTCATCCATCCATTTCTTATTGGCTATACAGTTTGCAGTGAAAAGAAAAGCAGTTGGGATTTGGGGTTGCAAGGACTGCGGCAAGGTCAAGGCTGGTGGAGCTTATACATTGAAGTAAGTCTGTAAAATTCAAGGAATTCTGTGCATATATTCAAGGTTTTAAAAACTATTCCCTGCCATCATCATCCAACTCATAGTTGGCACAGCAGAGATTTTGCATGAGGCTTGTGCACTATTTTGCTGTTACACAATGTGGTATTTGCTCGTCGGAATTTGATTGACGAGGTTTCAACCCATTGGAACTCACACAATGAGGATTTGCGACCTCTTCTCTTCTCCTCCTTTTTGATCATCCTAGAACCTTGCATGATTTACAATTACATCTCTTTTTCCAACACTTATCGAGATGGCTATTATTTGACAGCACTGCTAGTGCAGTGACGGTAAGGAGCACTATTCGTCGCCTGAGAGAACAAACTGAAAGCTAAGGAGAAGTGAGGGACACAATGCAAACAATCAAGCAATTCCAAGACATCAGAGCTGATCAGTCTTTGGTTTTTTTATAAGGCATTGTATTCTAACCCTCGTGTTCTTATGCTATCTGCTGAATATTTTCTTGGCTTTGCATTGACAAAGAATTAAGTTTGGTTTCTTCAGCTTTTGCCTTGATATTGTGGATATGCATTTCTTTTGCTTCTATTGCTAGTGCTAGGGGTAATTAAAAATTTAATAAAACTGAATTAATCGGACCGAATTTAGAAATTAGGTTCGGTTATTTCAGTTTTTAAATTTTTTTTTTAAATTCAGTTCGATTTTGATTTTAAATTTTGTTATTCAGTTAAATTGAATATATCAAATAAAAATATTAATTTAAAATTTTTTATTTAAACATATAATTGATATCCCAACGATGAGATGGGCAAATTGTCATTGTTTATTAAGAATATTTTTATTTTAGTTTTTTATAGTAAGCCTTTGTTTACTTGAGCAGAAGGAAAGGGGTCTCTTGACTCGAGCAGGATAATCAATTCGGATGGACTTGAGAATCTTAAATGTGAACTCGAACTCGGATAATCTTACTAACTGTACCAGATTTGTACATTATTATTATTTTTCTATATATATATATATATGAATATTTTATTATTGTTATATTAATATAGTATTAGTTATGTACATAAAATATTTTAATTTTAAAAATAAAATTTGATATAACTTTAAAAAAAAATTAATAGAGAGATTATGTGGTAAAAAAGATAATTTTCTTGTATTAGTGCTCCTCTCAATTTGTTCTTAGGTTTAGAAAAGATTAATTATAAATGATTATTAGTTATTAGCTCAAATGGTCAAGACACGGGAGTATGGTAGGATGGAAAAAAAATTATAATTTTAAGATTAAAATTATTGTTTATATTTTGATTTCCGATGACTTGATATTAACCCTAAATTTCCAGAGTTCCTATTTTTCTTCGATATAATCGTTACCTTTTTGTCATCAATGTTATCGTTCCTCGTCGCCGGCGATGTTATAAAGTCTCCTAAATCTTCCTCCTTTTGATTCGATCGCCCCAATGGCAGGCCTCGACGCGGTCCATCGGAACCAGACCTTCTCCTCCCGCCTTCTCATTTTCCTCACGATGCTCTCCATGACGCTCGCGGCCTTGGCTTTCGTCCTTCAGTGGCGCGGCGGCGTCGACGACCCCGCGTCGCGGTGGCTCGCAGCCGACGCCCACGGGTTCCCGGGGATGGACAACAGCCCTCTAAGCTCGTCAGACTCGTCTACGCCTTCCGTAGTCTCGCGCTCCTCCTCGGACTGCGCGGACATCCTCGGCTCGAGCTCGTCACCATCCTTCCCTTACTTCCGCGGTTGGAAGTTCGATTTCGACAAGGATCTGAAGCCAAAGGTAAGATCTTGCGCGTTTCTGAATCATTCTTCGGTTGAGTTTAACTTTGTACGTGCACAGAAAGCGAGAATCCTCATCTGGGTAGAGATTTCGTTACCATCTTGTTTCATTTGCGATTCCATTATTGAGCAAAGGGATACATTAGTCTTGGAAGAATGACAGACTACTAGTTAGCATTTCAAGGAGGAGAAGGGTTTAATTATGTTAGCCTTCAACTGACTTGTTCGCCAACTGGAAATTGGACCTTTTTGTTTTACGCTTGAATCAGAAATTTTATACCGTTTAACTATTGGAGATTCTTATCATTCTGCAGATATGCATAACAACAAGCACCTCAGCCGGTTTAGAACAGATTGTACCTTGGTTATTTTATCACAAGGTTATCGGCGTGTCACATTTTTTTCTGTTTGTTGAAGGGAAGGCTGCAAAACCTCATGTTTCGGTTGTTCTCGAATCTATACCTGTAAGTTAACTACCAGTCTTTCTTTTTGGAGATCATAAGATGAATATTATTACTGATTAAAATGATCTAGTTAATTTTTATTTTTGTGAGATTCTTTGATTCTATTCTTTTGATTTATATTTTGGCAGGGTGTAAAAGTCATATACAGAACTAAAGAACTTGAGGAGAAACAGGCAAAAAGGTCAGTTCATTCATTTATTATGACTTCTTAAGTTCTTCATTCTTGAAAAAACACAAAATCAGTTAAAATTCATTATTTGCTTTGCTTTACACAACGATAATCAAAATTATTCTTGTGGGTGGAAGTATAACTGGTTCATTTCACCTAGTATCTGAATCTAAAAACATAGAAATGAATATTTCCATCCATCAGTGAGAACTATCTAGCATCACTTATGCATACTCATTTAGAAGCTAGACTTGCATCATGATTTTGAAGCTCTGATGTTTTGTAATGTAGTTGCATGCACTCATGAAAATTATCCAGTTGGAACTTCATGAGCTGTAATTTTTAGATAACCTTTTAAGTTGAAATTCAGAAGATTTTTCTTTCTCATCTTTTGAACTTTCACATAGTTGCTACAATAAATATATATCTTTTAACAATGGCAAACACAAAATTTAGCATAATGATATATTCTTAATGTGCTTTACTTGAAAGCTTAGGATCAAACTAAATGCAGTGGAAACTCATCAGCATATGTAATAGTATAATTTTTTTTTGTATCCGCTAGTCTATGACCTTTAGGCACATGTTTACATGTACTCTTTAACATTTTTTAAGTATGACACCTCTTCAAAGATTCTCGACATTTTTGGATGAATTATCTTTTACTTGGATTTTCACACACCTAATAGAAATATCAATACATGCTTCTTAAACTATCAACAGTTTGTGTCGTAGGAAATGTTCGCTTCACATGTTTTCTTAATGTGTGGTAAAATGTTGGATAAAATGCATTTCCCTTCATTATGCAGCCGAATCTGGCACGAAACTTGGTTGGCAGGCTTCTTTTACAAGCCTTGTAATTATGAACTCTTTGTCAAGCAATCACTCAACATGGAGATGGCAATACCAATGGCACGGGTATGAGAGCTTCTGTTGCTATTTCAACATTTTACATAATTGCATGACAAGGCATTAATTATTTATGTGCCAAAATTTGTTGTGTTTGTTTAACAATTATATTTTTGGAAGGACTTGAACTTCTTTGAGTTATCTAGATAACTAAATTTTGCCCCTTTCTATCACTAACATGATTAATTTTTCATGAAGGAAGCTGGTATGGATTGGATTATTCATCTTGACACAGATGAGTTAATGCATCCAGCAGGTGCAGAGGAATACTCTCTAACTCAGTTGCTTTCTGATGTTCCTGCCAATGTTGACATGGTTATCTTTCCAAATTATGTATGTAAACTTTTGTACTTGTAATAGAATATGATGTTTTATTGCACGTTTGATACTTTTTTGTATTTTTGATCCAGGAGAGCAGTGTTGAGAGGAATGACATCAAGGATCCTTTCAGTGAGGTATATGATCCTTTACTTCTTCCTTTAAACCAAGGAGCATAACATATCACATAGTTTGTGCTCCAATATCAGTCTATACTTGTTAAACAATTCCTTATCAATACCTATCAATTCTTCTGGATTAAATCTATGTATTTACACCATTAATTTTCAAAACTTCCCCTAGTTTATAGACTAGATTTCTATTATCCATTACTAGGAGAACCACTCTTCATTTTCTCCGTTCCCATTCGTCACTATGCCATTTAACAGCACTTTATGCTCAAGATTTATTCAAGCTTCATAAAAACTTTCTTGATGAAAGAATATCAAGGAGGGTATTAATTTTGATTCTTATTGTCTGGTGTGGTCTTTCTATTAAAATACAGTTTGGGATGGTTCCCTAATTATCTGATGACGCCTCTAATGGTTTTCTCAGCTAAAATTTCATCTATTGCAATTGAAAAAACTTCAGGAACCATACCAGTTCAGACTGTGTTTTTTCTCCACAGGTATCTATGTTCAAAAAGAATTACGATCATCTACCAAAAGAGACTTACTTTGGTATGTATAGAGAGGCCACACGTGGTAATCCCAATTACTTCCTTACATATGGAAATGGGAAATCAGCTGCACGGATTCAAGACAATCTTCGGCCAAATGGTGCACACAGATGGCATAACTACATGAAAGCTCCAAAGTAAGACGTTTCCTTGCATATGTTTGGACAACGCTCTGCTTTTGCAGTTGCATATGTTTAGATCAGATTATGGACTATAATTTTCCCCCTAATATTTTAGCCTTTAGTGACAACATTTTTTTGTACTTTATTTTCTTTTGTGGCAATCCAAACATCAGCCCTCATAAAGATCCCTTTCCTTGTAGTGAGATCAAGTTAGAGGAGGCTGCTGTACTGCATTACACATATTCAAAGTTCTCTGATTTGACATCCCGGCGAGATCGGTGTGGCTGTAAGCCAACCAAGGAGGATGTCAAGAGGTGCTTCATGTTAGATTTTGATAGAGCGGTAAGTGCTTAACATTGCAAGAAATTACTTTGCAGTTTGTTTTCCTTTTCGATTAACGAAGAATGCTTATTTTTTCAAAATCATTCGTCACTACTTCATTTATCTATACACAGCTCAATTATAGGTTCACTTTTTTATTTTATTGTATTTCATTTCGGTTGTTAACCAACAGGTTATAATGACCATAATGTGTATATCCTTGTAAATTATTTTTTGGTCTGTACCATGGGATTCAGTACTTCACACCAAACCATATTTATAAAAATGGTGATTGAAATGGAGGAACATGCATTTCCTATATATTAGATTTTTATTCAAAAATCTGATAATTTTACACATTCTGGAACAATAATTCAATAAGAATATCAAACAAGAATTGGGTAACAATGAAGTGACTAAAGAGTTTTTGTTGGATAACTGTATGCCATTTATACATTTATATTAGAAGTTAACTTGTGAAGATTGCATTTCAAGGTGTTGGATAGCTCCAGAAAGAATATTCAACTGGTATATTACTAGGGATTAAAATACTAAGCTTTTGTTAGGAATTCTTGAAAATTTGAATAAAATTGTGATTCATATGGTTATAAATTGTTGACAAGATGATAAAATAAGAGAAAATAGGGTTAAGATGGCATGATGCAAATGATCATTAGGTTTTATAATTATATAAGTTGAATCAATTGGAAATGAAAGTGTTAGGAGTCGTAGAGTAAAGATAAAGGAATTATTGTTAACCTAAGTGATTTAAGAGATTGAATATTACTAGTGATTTATGCTTGCATAAAGCTCAGCAGCTGCTTTATTTGTCTATACAAGTTTTTGCCAAATTAAATAATAGTGCAACCTTCCTGTTTTCATTACAGGCTTTCATCATTGCTTCAACTGCCACTGAAGAAGAAATGTTGCGTTGGTAAGTTTCTGAGCTTTCAAATCAAGTTTCTAGAGGATGTATGAAAATAATCCATTTGTTGCCCCTAAAGCCGACCCGATTATTGTTCCTTTGTAGGAAATCTTAGTCTTTTATTTACTTTTAATTTTTCTTGTAGGTACAATGAACATGTTGTATGGACTGACAAACAGCTAAATCTGAAGCTCCTCAGGAAGGGCATCTTGACACGCATATATGCCCCGATGGTAAGTGTCTACATTCCGTATTCACTATGGTGTGCAAAACCAAAATCCCTAATCGTATTCTTTTATATGTTTGAAGGCCATTATCCAATCCCTAAGGGAAAATGATGTTTTGAGCTCTGCAATTGCATCTGCTCATGCATCTCCCAAACTCAAACTCAACTCGACAACCAAGATTCCTCGAAGGAAACCTGATGCACACCCAGATTTTGTCCACGGTCGACCAAAATCTCAAGCGACTGCAAGGAAGATCATGGAGATCTCTGGAGGCGCCATGGACATTGCAGTCCCACCACTATCTCCCCCATGCTTGGATGATTTGATCACGGAGAAATGAAACGGCATCAAACTCCATTGCTATCCCAGGTTCATATATTTCAAGAACTTGGAAATCCAAACGATAGTGAGGCTAAGAATTTTCTATAGAGAATATTTTGAGGCTGCATGAACCTTTTTTTTTTAATATACACGTAGAAGATCAGTAGTGATTTAGGAGATCAGTAATATTCCTTTTGCACTGTTAGATTTAACAAACTCATGTATTATGGATTCCTTAACCGCATGTATAGAAATTATTGGCATCTATTTTTTCTTTTTTTTAATAATGTAAAAAATCTTTGAATCATATTTTTTTACTTTCAAAACGTTCAATCAAGAATAATACCAAACCTTCAATTATGGAAATCTTTTCATATATCATTACAAATCATATATGATATGTATTTAGATCATCAATAAATATTTTAATTAGATGATGTAAAATTATAATAAATATACATATTAAATGAAGAAAAATAAGATTGGCCAATTAAATTTCAGGCAGTGTTATTCTATGCATATGACAAGATACACGTCAACAACAAACACCAAAGTTCATTTTTATCGAGCATAAATTTGAGAATACATTTTTTTTATAAAAAAATGCCCATTTTTTTTTTAATTAGCACCGTCAGCAGCGAGCATAATTGACGCATCTCAATCTCCATTTCCCTTCACTTGTTTGAGTTTCTGATCCTGGATCACAAACCTCATCTACCTGTAACTATGCCATTGTCTTAACTCTACAATTGGATTATCTACCCGTCTGTGTTGTTAGATCCTGGCCTTCTTTGGTTTGACAATAAAATCATTATCACCCTCATCATCGTCATCACTATCGGCTTGTTTCTTTGCCTTGGCATTTCCATTCTTGGATTGAGGTGGTGGTTTCTTGGAGCTTTCTGGTCTGTCCTGCTTGGGTTTAATGGGGGTACCCGATCTCTGTTGTGACAGCCTCTTCAACTTTTTATCATATGTTTTTCTAGCTCTTTCAGGAGACAACAAGCCATGTTCCATCATCCTGCAAATTGGAGATGAAACATCATAAATGTTATGACAAACTGCATCTAAGTTGCACATTTAACTTGTTGATGATTGATTAGCGGATATTGGCACTATGTGTAGCTCCAATAGACGATAATATGGGTAAATAGGTTGAGATCCTATGAATATGTTGAAATGCAAGAAATATTGAATCTATTAGAGAGGAAGGTGTAAGTAAAAGAGAGCTAAAGGAACTATTTGTCAATGTACAAAAATAATTTAATCAATTATGTTGTAGATGAAAAAAAATTAAATTGTTTTAGGCAACTAAGGCCATTCAGTTAACCAAATTTCTTCCTGTGCAAACAAGGCACTTGTCTAACTACATCATAGCCCCCACAAAGTCAATCATGGAGAATTGAAGGTTGTCGTAGGTGAATTGACCCACTACAGGATCCACTGGAGTGCCAAGTCTTGGCTTATGACAAGTGACATTATAGCAAAATATGACAAGTGATTTTATCTCCGACAAAGTTTTCTATGGAAAGAAGATATATGTAACCAACTCTCAATACTAGTAACAAAATAGCTTGATGATAATGGTGGCAATAATCAATTCGTTGAGTGTTCAAGTATATCCTCAAGATTTACCCGCCTGTATCTAGCCAGGGGTTTGTATCTAGTCGGGGGTTAGGTGAGCGTTGTCACCTTTTGCCACATAAGTATATACCCAAGATTTGATTAAAACACCAAATTAAGGGATTTTTTTTCATAATAGAAATGACTTAGGCCCTAAAATTGACACTTTTGGAGTAACTCAACAGTGGGCACCGCACTACAGAGGTGTGGCAGGAGTATGAAAAAGATTGCAGGATAGACCTTCGATTATATCCATTAAAATGCAGCGTACAACTTAATTCAAGAGAAGGTTGCTTCAACATGGAACCAGATTACCATCTAATTTGATCTATGACAACAAATTTATTGTTTTCTTTCTTGTCAATCTCATTCATTTAAAGTATGCTACAACAATGCTTTAATTCTGTTATAGTTCTTAATCCCATGATCAGTCTCCTGTGAGTTATTTAACATATATTGATTATATATTACCGGATGTTCAGTTTCTGTCATACAACTAAAAATAAAAAAAATATAGCTTTGTTGGATTTCCCATCTACCCTTTATTTTTTTCAATTCATGTCACAGCAGATGTTTCAAACGAAATCAAATTCTCCTACTAACTACCCAATCATATCTGCACCAGGGCCTACAATTACAAGGGAATGCGTTTTGTTTTAGAATGGCAGTAGGAGAACGGCATAATATGCACCCACCTGCATGATCTAGGGACAATGGGGTGCCCCATCAAAACAAATCAACCACTATTCTTTAGGATATGAATAGGCTCGAGTTTTACCTAAATATGAGCAGTTGATTTCTTGCATATGCTCTAAGGTAGCATCATGGAGGAAACAATTCACCAAAAGGGACTTTGGGAACATTTTGCTAAAGAAAAATTGTTAGCATCATTAAATGGGTCTCAGGTGTATGATCAAAGAATGAAAGTTTACATGAATGGTCTTCTTATAGACACATGAAGTTGCCTAGTTTATAGGCCTTAGCAAGTCAATAGTATGATAATTCACTTATCATGGTATGCAAGCAGTATCAGCTAAAGAAAGGAGATCAGAAGCAATGAACAAGTGTAGAGGTAGGGATAACAGAGAAAACAATCTTACCAAAATTGTGCCATTTCGCTCGAGGGAATTTGTTTCGACAGCGATTCATAGAATATCCTCAAGGGTTCTCTCTATGTGAAACAACACCAAAGGAATTATTCAGCCAACTGCAAGTTGCAACAAAGGAGAATTGTATGTCTGGAAATCACAAACCTCTTCAGGAGGATCATGCTTCTGGCCGGGCAAAGAATACGCTTTCTTCACGGTTTTTGCTCTAGTTTTGGTTGCTGTCACAGTTTTGGAGGCGTTGGATGCGGCAATTGCGGTTTTAACCTTCACATTAGCACGAACCAAATGTTTAACAAATGCAATGGAAAAGAAACACAATAGGATGCATAAGAATGGAGAAGCTTCCGATCCAAAATCAATGGGTTTCAATGAATCAAACTGAAGCAGAACATGGGAAGAAACAGATCTGAAGGCAAGCCACAATCTCAATCGAAGTTACCAAAATTGAACATCATTTTTTGACTTTTAGGAATTTATACCACCGATGTAAAGGGGAAATGTTATCTTCAACAGAATCCAAATCGAAAATCAGTCAAATAAGGCAAATCGTGCATTAGGCAAATCAATCAGGCAGGAAGAGACAGATCGTACGAACTCCCACACCATATCGCAATTTTTCTCGGAAAAAAGAGATCTTTACCTCGGATTTCTTGACTACCGTGGCAGATTTCGGCCTGGCAACCGTAGTGGTTTTTCCCGATGCGTCGATCTTCTTCTTCGCCTCCGACGCCGCGACGCCTTTCCCCTTACCAGCGCTGCCCCCTCCGGTTGTTGCCACCGCCGAAGACATCAACGGGTCGCTCAATTTAGCACCCAAACTCCGTCAAACTATCGTTTTTGGATCCGGCAAAGGAGATTGCATCAGGAGCCTCTCTACCTCATCCGATCTAAGAATTAGACCCGCTCTGGCTGGCGGCCGCCGTCGTAGCTTTGGAGGAAGCGGAGATGAGGAGACCGAGAGCTTAACCAGCGCTGCGTGGCATTTTCGTCATTTCCTCGCTTTAAATGATTCCTCATCGTATTTCGGTCATTTCGCTGAGATCCAACATATTTTTTTATTAAGATATTCAAATTATACATTTTACTTTACTTTAATTATCAAGACGTAACTATATATATATATAATTTGTTAATAGTTATAAATATATTGTTCACTAACAAAATTTATATTATAGATAAATAATTTTCTATTGTTGCTTGATTCGATCATCTAACCAATAAAATTATAACTTATATATATATATAGAGATCCAATCAAGCAACAACAGAAAATTATTTATCTATAAT